>WBNH01008890.1:0-42004 GCA_013401255.1 Urocolius indicus | reverse complement strand
GCCAGTGTTTAAGAGGCATTTGGTCACCACTCTTAATAACATGCTTTAACTTCGTCAGTCTTGAATTGGTCAGCCAGTTCTACTAGATAACTGATGTAGGTCCCAACTAAAATACTTTATTCCAATAGGTAAAAGTCTATTTGGAATGGTACGGGTAAGCGTCCACAATGTACTTGTGCATTGCATCTGAGGATTCTTCAAGATGAGCACGTGTTTACATTACAATTTGAGTGTTAATAGAGTTTGTATAAGCTTGAACTGTTTAACTAGGCTGCAGTTATGGTAAAGATGTATGTTAAAGTTCAGGTTGCAGGTTGTTAGGAGCGCAGTAACAATTCTGTGTGAAACACAGACAAAAAAAAAAGCCGTATAAAATGCTGCAGACCGATGGACCAAAGCCTTCTAGACTGATGAAGAACTGTTAACTTAATGAGAAAATCTATAGAAATTATAATTTCTATATTTGCCTTTTAGCTTAATAGAAACTTTTACGTTTTCTGCCCAGATCATCAAAATAACTCTAAAGTGCTTATATTAAAGATGTACTTCTTGCACATTTTTCATTCCCTTATTTCATTAAGTATTTAGTCTCCAATCAATTTTATAAGACTACCCCTTTCCCAATCCCTCAAAAGCTAGTCTGGATATTGATACCGAAATGGGTGAGTGTCCTCACAAATAAAGAGATGAACAATATAGCTTAGCGGGCCTCAGCTGAGGTTTGCAGAGAAGTGGCTTAGCAGGTCTCATCTGAACTTTGCAATGACGTGGTGTAACAGGCCTCATTTGGGCTTTGCAGAACCAGTCAATGCCAGGAAGTGGCAGAAATTTGCAAAGCAATTGGATGTGACAGACTGATTTGAAGACAACGATTGGTGCCAGGTGAGACTCAACCATCAGTAGATACTTTTGACCTCCACCTTTTCCTGAAGTTAGGATGAGTTTAATAGCAGGCTTAATAGGTTTATAGTATTAACTTCTCTGCCCTGGACAGCATAAACTTGGAGATAATGAGACATACAATGTATGATGTGAGGGGGAATACATATTAGAGCGAATATGTAATAGGTGGATTGGGAAGTCTGTACCCTCGGAGTACCTCAGCCAATGGAGAAAAGTGGAAGTCTCAGATGGCTGGGAAGTTGGGATAAAAGGAAGATGCACATTCCAGCAAGTTGAGAGACCTCACAGGGCAATGCCGCAATGGACTCTCCCTTTATTTGAATAAACTTTATAGAACTCTTCTGACTCCTTTGTGAACACCGACCGCTGGTCACGAGATTTTTCCAAACAATATTATCACTTATGTCTTGTGGCAAGTGCAAGCAAAACACTCCCTTACAGGACTCAAACAATAATGAGATTCCCACATTATGAAATGCTGCCAGTGGAAATGAAGACATCAGCACAAGCAGATGGGATTTAGGCATGTTTTGGGTTGGGGTTTTGTTCTGGGTTGGTTTTTTTTTCCTCTTTTGGTTTAGTTTAATTTGACAGCAAACCAGCAGAGGGGTAAACTACTTTTAACCAGAAAGGAGAACATCATGCAGCAGTTCACACTGCTTAGGTTATGATAACCCAAAAGGCAAGCAAGCTGGTCCAAATGTTTTCTTCTCATGTAGCCTCTAATTGAGGGACCATTTCAAGGGCAGCTAACACCATCAGCCCCCTAGCAAGCCTCTTACAAAAAGGCACACGAGAAGAAGTCTGCCAGAGCTCCCTGTAATGAAAATCTCAAAAAGGTATTGTCTGAATACCCAGTTTATGCTAATAGATCTTTATACAGAGGTAAGAGTGTTGTATTTTGAGTGTTTCTAAGTTATCATTAAAGACAGCTAAAGATGTCAGTAGAAATACACCTTTGACGAAAAAGTTTGTCGCGGATGACTCAAAACCATCTTAGCCAACTAACAGCTCACCTGCGTTTCTTTTCCCCGTCAGGAAGCGTGGAGGTGGCAGAACAACACGCTTTTGGCTGAAGGCTGAGGGGAAAGGAATGTTTGAAAACCCTCATTAAAATCTCCCCGCCGGGCCTAACCTGTTTGATCGCTTCGGACATTGGTTCCTCCGCATCTGGGCACTTCACAGGCTTGAGCTCCGGCACTAGGAGAGAGCAAAAAGGGTTGTGTCATGACATATACGACTGGAATGTGTGTAATTAGCGGGGCAGAACACAGGGACGCTCCCGATGCGGCACGGTGGTTTGCAGTACCCACAGATGGCCGGGGGCTCCCGCCACGGGGGCTGAACGGCCTCAGAGCCCCCGACCCCTCCGCACAGCCGGCAAGGGGCCAAGCGACGGAACTACACTTCCCGACAAGCCGCGGGGGCCGAGGGAGCCGAGGGCGAGCCCCTGACGGCGGGGGGCGGAGGCGCGTGAGGCGGGAGCCCATCGCCGCAGCCGCCGGCGGGGCACGGCCGCCGCTGCCATGGCGCTGCCCGCCGCGCCCCTCAAGCGCAGCCGCAGGGTTTCGCGCCGTGGCCGCGCTTCCCTGAGTCCGGGCTGGCGGCGGTGCGGGCGGCCGCCCACGCGGAGGGTGAGAGGCCGCGTGTCCGGCGGCTGCCCTGGGGCTTCGGCGGGCTTGTGTGCGCGCTCGTGCCGCGCGGGTGGGCGGCAGGGGAGCTGCCCTGGGCTGAACGGAGGCAGGACACTGTCAGGATCCAGAAGCCTTGTGTTGGCGTGCTGGCAGGCGCCGGTCCGTGCCCTGAAGAAGTTGTTTGGGGGTATTTTTAACCCGGTGTTTGTTGTGCGGTGTGTCCCATGGCAGGTGACGCTGACGTTTCTTTCCGCAGGTCGTTGCTAACTGAGCCCTGCCTTGGGGCTTCTCTAACAAGTGCCTTTCTCTCCAGAAGCCTTGGTCAGAGTGTCCCTACGTTGCCTGTTTTCTGAGGTAGTTCGAAGAAGAGTTGTGAGATGCCGGGTTGTTTGAAATACCTCTTCTTTTTCCAGTTGGTTATTCTGAGGCACGCTGAAGGCTCAAGACAAGGTTTTATTGTTGCATCAGTCACTACTTTATAGTTAGATTTGAATAAACTCACTGTAGTGTTAACTGAAAGCCACAGACCAGCCACTTCTCTGAAGGCAGTGGCACTTGGCTTGCCTCTTCAATTTCTCTGTCATTTCTGATCACTCTTTTTACCACGGATCCCTATTTGCCATAAGTAATTACAATGTGTTATATGAATGTGTCTTCACAGTTTGTCACTTAAATTACTAATTATTGCTGAAAACATTCTGTTTCTTAAGACAAAATCTTAAGTTCAGAGGAGTTTGGTGTGCAGCAATGCGGTGCCATTTATGAAACCAAACTTAACAGACTTGTCACGGTTATCTTAGACTTGTTGCTCACCCGCTGCTGTGTCCATGCAATTGGCTTCTCCTGCTGTTCTGCATAGTTAAAAATGCCAGAAACTACCAGATCAATATTTTATTTGTGATGACTTGTTTAGGGCATGCCTGACATTTCAGGACAGCATCTCTTGCTTTCCTTGCTATAGCTTGTAAATGAGTGGGGAAATGCTGTGCATTGCAGTATATACCAGAAGGAAGTTATATTTGAAGTTTAGCAAAAAGCTTTACAGAAGTTTGACTGCATTTATATTTTATTCACTATGAAATACTCTTGCAGAAGCAAAGGAGTTTGTAGATAGTACCTGCTAGCAGTAACCATATGAGTATATATATTTTGTTTTCACCTCATTGGATCAGTTTAATAACAAGAAAAGCTCCTGCCTAACGGGGTGGATGTTTAGATGGCAGAATTCCCATATCTATGATGCTGAGAGAAAGAAACAATGCTATTACCATGCATCGACTTTTTTCTTTATTTTGTGGATAAACATATTAAAATAATTGATAGTTTATTTCACATTTGATAGCAGTGTGGGGTTTTTTTTCCTGTTTTGGTAGCAAGAGGCACAAACCAAAATATTTTTTAAAATATAGTGTGAATGGTTTGATATGCACTGTTCTCCTATCCCGCTTTCTCCCCCTCTACCTGTATATTTCTGGAAACAATAACTCTTGGAGAGGTCGATGATTTCTTTCTCAGAGTCCCAGGGATAACAGACACCAAATCCTGACTGCAAAGAGCACTGTGATTCAACAAGATGTGCAACCATTGAATTAAATAGGACTCGATTTGAATTGTGTGCCTGTGTGCGTGTAATGACGTACTTACGTGCATCTCATTGCTATTTTGGGTTGTTATATTTTTGAAACCTGGATTACTGGAGTGTGTAACTGGTGTTGCCTCAGTTTGAATTAGTTGGACTGAGTAGGATTTGGCATCTTTAGCAGTTTGGATACTGTGGGTTTTGTGGTTCTGTGTGAGATTATTCTGTCCTACAACTGACAGTAACTGTATGTCTGTCTTTGCCTTCTCAGTGCCCTTTAACCCAAATCTGGGATGAAAAAAAAACCACGATGAAGGAGCTTGGCACAACAGTGATGGTGGAGAAGGTTGAGCCAATCACTTCAGATGACAAGCTATTTCCAGTCAGACTTGTTTGGTCAGGTTGATAGGGGGAAGGTCACCTTAACAATTCAGTTGGCTTGGCAGGGGTCACTTAACTTCCTCCTGATGGAGGATCAGGGGTTGGGACAGATGGCTTACAAGGCTCCAAAGAGCCAGAGCTGTGCTTTTTGTGGGCCTTATGCATTTAAAGTTTCTCAGCTGGTGGGTAAGTGATTGTGTTAGCATCATTAAGATAGGCAATAAAGTAAACTTTCTTGAATGTGATGACAGTACACCTTAGGAACATGCCTTGGAGCCTCAAGCGCAGTGCCCCAGATTCATTTTAAACAGTTCAAACACTGCCTCAGACAGGTGCTGTAGTCTGCTCATCTGACAACACTTCCAGGGCAGGTTAACAAAGTGTGCACCACCAGAATTTATCCCTATCGGTTTTGCTAGAACCAGTTGTTAATTAATCTGATTGCCCAACTTGAACAGAAAGTGTTAACATGTGGGAAGGGTTGAGAGGCATTCATACAGATGGAAACTTGCTATAGAAAAATGGGAAGTAAAACTTGTGGCTTAGCTGAGGTGATGTTGTAGGGACAAGTAGTAGATCCAGAGACAGGATATTATTCGCACTTGCATATTGTGGCATTCCCTGATGCTGTTATCAGGGTGAGTTTAAGAGTTTCTGGGTTGTGTACTTTACTTTTAAAATTATGAGGGGAAACCAGACCGACTGTTATACGCTGTAATGGTGAAGGATAGGAGATAAAATGGTGGCCTCCCTCAGTGGAGCATCAGATATTGTTCTTCAGAGGTGTTAAATAAGTGTTTTGCATTGTGTTTGGGCGTACTTTTGATACTCATTGCAAGGAAGAGAACTGCTGTTCGGCATGCAACTACCTTATATTACTTGGTTAGCATTAACCATCCCTCAGAGCATGCCAGGGTTAAGGTTTATGAGGGACTCCTTCACTATGCTTTCTCTTCTGTAACTGAGCTGCTGGAAGCACCAAGTCTTGCAACCTAGCTTACACTAGAACTGTTACTGCTAGGAATAAATTGGCAAGAATTCCAGTCCCTATGCCTTGCAGTGTGTCAGGAGTATAGAAGATGAGACAGGCATTCCAGTATATTATTTTGGAGTGCACACTGAGGAGTACAAGGGTGCAAAAGAGAATACAGAGTTGCTTGTTGGATTGACAGATGTGGGGAGGTGGTATTTCGCCTTGCATAGAGCAATGTTGGGCTCAACTCAGTTGTTTGATCTTGCTTAATTTATTCCTACCAGTTATTGCAACATGGCAGGAAATGAGGAAGCAGAGCAGCCAGTCAGGAGAATCTTCTTGAACTTGGGAACTAACGCTAGGCAAATCTCTACTTAGCAGTACATTCAAAGACTGAAAAAAAGCAAAGGCATTAAAGTGTTAAATAGTAATGGAATTAGTGCCTCGTTCAAGTAGTACACACTGCCAGTGTTATGCTGACAAACTTGTTTGAAAATCCCAGTCTGACAGTTGCTGACTCAGTTGTTTCTGTCTTTATCAACACTAAACACATGGAATGTGTAGTGAAGTTCAAAACTGAAAACAATGCTTTCCCAGAATCCTTTGTATATCAATCTGCAATCGTACATGTGCTTTTGTTCAAGGAACTCAAAGCACTTTGAGGAACATATGCCCGTGTTAAATGTGATTCATACTGTTTGTGTGGATGTGATATTTAGGGGCTGATCTGGCAAGTTGTCTGCCATTCCGGCAGAAGCCACTCTGTGTGCATGCAGATCTAGAATATGAACTTGATATGAGACAAATGTGGCTTCTGTATCACCTCCTGAACTCAGGGAAATTAGGAGCGTGAGAGATACTTTTAGAGAAGTAAATAGAAATAGAGAAAATAGAGTTTTATGGCTTTACTGAAGGTCTACTTAAGATACCGTGATTTTTTCTGCCACTACCTCAAAAGTTACATTAGGCCTGTGATAGCGTAATCTTTAATATAGAGCAGTGAGTTGTGCCACATTAAAAGCTCTTGGAGCAGAATTAAACCTATATGATTTAGTTGTCAGCTATGAGTTTATTACAAGCAATGCCCGTAATAAATTTAGGGGAGTGTGTGAGTATAACTAGATTTGAAAAGTTATAGGGTTCTTACCTCTTAGTAAAGTGTGCAGTTTCCACACATGTAAGCTTCAGGCCCATGACTCGGTGTGTTTTTATTGCATCTTTCTAAATTTTTTTGAATTCTAGTTAGCAGGTTATCAGTAATTATGAAGCTGCCTTCTTGTCCCAGGAAAGGAAGTTGGGCTAATGGGTTTTATTAAATTTATTACATTTTCTTCCATATAACATTCGTACTTNTAATAACAACAACAACAATAATCTTCCATGTAACATTCATACTCTTCTTGTGTGTAGCTTCAGTAATTCTGATTAATGCCATTGTTGCTTAGAGATTTGAGTAGTAAAATTGATCACCATCCTACAAGTTTCACTGTGTGCTATTCTCGGGGACAACAGGAGGCTGATAGTAATGGAATTGCCGCCTGCAAATTCAGAGGATGCTGTTGCAACTTTTAAGTTGTGTGAGCTTGGCAGCGGAACTGTGTATACATTTGAGAGAAAGCAACAGTCATGAGTGACTAGTGTATCTTTCCACTTGTTTTGCTGGATCAAATATGGTATGAGGTAGCTAGTTCGCTAACTCGTGAATGTTTGTTTTAAAGGTAATCTCTTTCTCCTAGAATGGCTTCATAATTTTTTAAGCTAATTTCGTTTTCTTTCCTGCAGGGGTTCTGCAGTTGCCAAAATAATAGGCAATAATGTAAAAAAGCTGCAAAAGTTTGCTTCCACAGTGAAGATGTGGGTCTTCGAGGAGAATGTTAATGGGAGAAAATTGACAGATATCATAAATAATGAACATGAAAATGTAAAATACCTCCCTGGACACAAGCTGCCAGATAATGTGGTAAGGCTCAGAAGCTAACTCCTAGTTATGGGGAAGAGTGGAGATAGAAATTTGGTTTGTTAACACCTTTAGGGTTTATAATATTTCAGGCTGTGTGCTGTTTTACTAATGAGATCAGAGATTCAAACAAGTAAAAGAATGTAACTGTGCAGGTAGGTAAAACCAATTTTTTTCTTCTTTTTATCCTTCCTCCCTGCCACCCCACTCCCCCGTCCTCGCTGTAGTCTTCAGAATCTGTATAGGGAAGAAAATATGAAAACAAGGGCAAGATTAACGGCTCTGACCATCCACATTAAACATTTGGCCTCGGCTTTGGAAGGCAACTGGCTCCTCAGTGAGAACTGAAGAGATTTCAAGTACTCTGAAGCTCATAGAAAGTATTAGAGAATGATAACTAGAGTATTTCTCAAGCAAACTGCAGGCTGTTTGCAGTTTGTTTCTCAGCTGCATTTCAACTATGTGAAGTCAGATCAGCACGTAAGATATGGCATTGCTGGGGCAGAACAGTTATACTCCCTATCTATTCTGTGTTGGTGTAACATGATGGTGGGTAGATGGGCAGGTGATGACTCTTACACCAGAAACATGGAAAGAGACTCCAGCAGCTAACAATTCAGTAGAGATTTTGGCTAGGAAAAACATGAATTGCTGTGCATTGCAGTTTTCTCTTTAACAATAATGCTGATATCCCATTTTCCTAGCCTTCAGCAAGGGTGGCATTTCTGCTTGTTGAAGTTTGTTCTCTTTATCGATAGGTTGAGCTTATTGCTAGACTTTAAACTTGAGCTTTATTTTAAGATGATCATCCAGTGTTAGGAAAAGTGAAGTCTAGCAAATGACTTCAAAGCAGGTCACCTTTTTGAACAGTGAAGAAAATCTACAAGTTCAAAGTAAGAGGATATGAACTGGTAGGTGGAAGAGGCCTGGAGAAGAAATTTGAGTGAATAAGGAGCTAAGTACAGAGTACTTTTTTGCATGAGGTAATTTATAAAAATTTGGAATTGTTTTGTCAAAGAAAAGGCAGCTTCTTCGTTTATATTTTCTTACTCAAAATACTTGTTTGAAGGTTGTAGAACATTTTGAATTTTTGTGGGGCTAACCATGCTGGTGGCTTTTGTGGGAAGTTCCTTTTACTTCTTTTCTTCAACGATAAAGCACAGTAGTTTGTACCATTCAGTAGAAGACCAAAATGTACTTTTATTTATTAGTTAAAAATAACGTGTAGCGTTAATTTTAAGAAGTTTTGTGGCCTTTCTCTCCCACAACTACACAGGTTGCTGTCCCAAACCTTAAGGAAGCTGTACAGGATGCAGACTTGCTGGTTTTTGTCATCCCTCATCAGTTCATTCATAAAGTCTGCGATGAAATCACAGGACGAGTACCCAAGAAAGCACTCGGTATAAGTCTCATAAAGGTATAGTAAATACTGTACACCAATAACTGAGACAGTGTCATGGAAACTTCTAAAATAAGATGGCTTCATATTTTGATATGAAAAGTCTGTTTGCATTATTCATGTGATTATTTCATTAAACCTTCCTAGATGTAATAGTGGAATTTGTCTCAGTCATTAGTGGATTGTTACTTGTGTTTTATGGAGGAAAAGGAAAATGAGGCTGTTCATGGGAGTTAAAGAGGGAGTGAATATGTTTTGCACCACCAAGCATTACAGTCTTGTATTTGTTGTTTCTAAATGCATCATTAGATGAAGAACAGAGCACATGCTTTGATTGTTAACACACATCCCACATGCTGAGTTGGTCATTTTAAGAACTGCTGAGAGAATTTCATGTGACTGATAGTGCTTTTGTTTGTGTTAAATGCTCTTTTGCAACTAGAGAGTCTGTTTAGCATGGCCCAAAAAATACAGTTTTAGCACAGGAATAGGAGGGGGCAGAGGTGTAGGAAGTGTTTCAGGAAAGTGATGTAGTTTTGGTAGTAGAGGAATTAAAAAATGTGAATGAGATGCTTTTTTTTTTCTCTGTACTCATTCCCTTGTTTACTGTCCCTTCTGGAAAATTATACATTTATGGATCTGTGCTAAAAAAGACCAAAAAACCCCTATCACTACATACTGCAACCCGTTTTCTTTGGTTTTCCTCACTAAGCCACTCATATCGGTATTGTTTTGTCAGTGCTGGCCTGATACATTGATGAGGTGTATGAAAAAGTAATGCTTCTCGAGCGCAGTTAATATATTTTGTAGAAAAACTTTCCATGTTGTAGAGGGATAAAATACAGCAATATTTAGAGCTGAATGCATGGCATCAAACCCACACAACTGTCCTAGGTGCCCTTAAATGTATTGCTTTGAAGTTGTCCATTTATTCTTCTTTCTTCTGTAAGCTAGGATAAACTGAAGAGAAACTTTAAGGTTCTCCTTGTATGTGCTAAATGTGACAAGTTCTCATATGCTCAGGGACAGGAATAACTTCGGTGAAATCAGTGGAGTAAATGAAGATTTATGGCAGTGTATCTGAAGTCAGAGTCAGGGCCTGTATTCCCTTAGGATTGCTGCTGTGAGTAATGATTACCGGTGCTTTAATGGAGAGCTGATTAATGGCTATGTTTTAAAAAAAACTAAAGAGGAGAGGATACTTACCTTAAAAAAAAAAAATGCAAAGCAAACAAAACAAACCCAAAAAGCCCATCCTTAGTGTAGTGAAAGTAAGTGCTTTGCACCTGCCATGCAAAGCAGAGTTGAATACCAGGCAGCTTCTCACTCTAACTGCCTTGCATCAGTAGGTCTTTTGAAAAAAATGGTGTGAAGCCTCGTAATTTAGGGGCTTGTTTGTTTTGTTTTTTTCAGGAGAATGCAAAATACATGTTAGCTTTTATAAAAAAGCATAATTGTGCATCGTTGAAAGTACAAAGTAAAGAAGAGAGGGCAGAGATCTAACACGAGAGTGCAACTAAGTAGTAGAGGCAGGAATGCATTCTTTCCTTTGCTTTTTCAGCTTCTTTATGCACGCTGCTTTCATTAAAGTTGTACTTCTGGTGGTCTCATTATGCTCAACACTAACGCTATTGAAGTGGCTTGTGTTAACTTTGGCAGTTAAAGTGCAGTTCTGCTCTGAAAAATATCGTTAGTTGGATGTCTTGTTTCTGTGCTTTCTAAATTGCTTGGCAACCTAGCAGTGTGTCAGCTTCTAGCCTTTTTTTTCTTTTCTTTCTTTTTTTTGTTTTTGACATTCTACTCTTCAAGCAGAGCCTAATGTCTGATAATAAAACTGAGTCCTTGGGAAATAAAGACATTTTTTCTGCTGTTTAATCTGCATTTCTATTGAAACATTTGCAGCTTTGTCATTTTATGTTAAGTTCTGGTCACTGGTGTCTATGAAAACCTAAGAAATCCTTGTATAGATTTGGGAGTGAAACCATGTACATCTTACAGTGCAGTATAGCAGCAAGCACAGGCAGCAGGGTTGGTAGAGGTTATTCAAAATCCTCTTCTTGCAGCCTCAATGTCAGTCTCATTTCCATCTACAAGCCTTAAGGCCGACTCTGGCAGGCATGTTTAGAGGCAAGCAGTAGGACCACAGAAGTGGACTTGCATTGCCTGGGAATCATTGCTGCCCAGTGGAAATTCCCATGTTGGAACTTTGGTTGTGGGAGAGGGAGGGGTGTTTGGGGTTTTTTTTCCGCTATCATCTTGTCATTCAGTTTTGGATTTAACTCTACAAGAAACAGGTGCAAGTCCCCTTGACTTTGTCCGAAGTTGCATCTGTTTTGTAGTGGGGCTGAATTTAGCACCTAAGCCTCTCTGATCTCCTCTATTCACTTGAATGAACAACTGTTGTGTACATATTCACGTTTTTTGAGTTCCCAATGAAGTGCATGCTTTTTTTGTTTATTAGTTGCCTTCTAAAGAGGAAGAGCCTTAGAATTATTTTGTGGGGACATTTTTGACACTGAGGGAAAAATACAAGATGTGTACGTGTGCTTGCTTTCAGATTCTTTTACTATGAGAAAGCAGAACTGTGTGTTAAGTGATACAGATTGAAAAATAATGCAGAAATGCAGACACTGTTGTCTGTAGTTTGTCTGGTTTTATAGATGCACTTTGGCTTATCTCTTGATTGCACCATGTTCTTTAAGGAATGGCACCTCCGATCTGAGGCATTGCAAATTACTGCCTCTTGAAATGTCACTGCTGGCAACGTATGAGTGTGTGTGGGGGGATGTATATGTGGAATTAGTAGACAATCACACTGCCTTTTTGCCTTTAAGTCATGATACTAAATCTCCAACATTAAAAAACACTACTGCATAAAAGTATGGTGTACTGCACAAAAGAAAAACCATTTCAGTAGCTTGTCTGCCATTCCCCTCTTGTAAAACTCAGAAGGAGTCTGCGTTTAACAGGGAAAGAGAAAACGTTTTGTGAGACAGCAGTGGTATCATTTGGAGTTCTTGGTTCAGGCAGTTCAGGCTACCAGACTCTCTTCTCCATTGCAACTTTAGTCTCTGAGATGATCTTTCTAAGCTTATATTTCTGCAATGACTTTCATAGTTTGTAAAGAGTGTGTTGTAAATACAGATTAAAAATATCCTTCAAGGTTCATTTTTTTCTCAGTTGTTCAGCTTTCTACATGTCTGTCAATGGCTATTCCATTTGTAGCAGTATTCAAAATGATTAAACTGGGTTTCAGCTGGTGAACCGTTGCTGGTATTATATACAAGGAAAACTGTGTCTGATACTTCTATTCAGATACCTCTTCACAAAAGTTACTGGGATGCCATTTTGTGAGGTTTGGTGCATTTTCAAATCCAAGTGTAGGCTGGATTCACAGCTGATGAATTGATGATGCTTCTCTGATTTTTAATAAGGATACACTGATAATAAGCAGATAATAATGAGAATCTCAACTAACAAAGGTGACTATTCATCACTTCTGAGAATCAAGGCTTTGATTGAGTGTGGAATAAAAACTGTTATCCTCATCTAGAATTTAGTCCTATTTCTTAAGGTGCTACCTCCTATCAAAAGAAGACAGCTTGGAGAGGTCAGAACAACAGCAGAAGTTTCACCCGTAACAAGTCTGTCATTAGTAGTGTCTACCTGAGTAGGCCTTTTTGCAGCACCCACCCATAGACAAGGCTAATTGTGATGTGCTTTCTTCTCTAATGAATGACTTTTTAGTAATTCCATTTAATGTTGGCTGCAGGGAATAGATGAAGGCCCGGAGGGACTCAAACTGATCTCTGACATTATTCGAGAGAAGATGGGAATAGACATCAGTGTGCTGATGGGAGCTAACATTGCCAATGAGGTGGCAGCAGAGAAATTCTGTGAAACCACAATAGGTACTGTTCCGAGTAATAAGAATGTTTGAAACATGCTCCTCTCCTCACAGTTGCACACCAAATAGCTCAAATGTTATTATTTCCAACATCAGCAGACTGTTATCAGAAACTAACAGTTTCTTCTTATTTTAATGTTGAATTTCCTTGAATATTTACACTACCAAAAGTACTGGGACAATACTGGGAACAGAGGGAGAGAAAGGAGTGTGGAATTTTCCCTAGTCACATTAAGTTTATAACCTTAGCAGGTGAAATACCAAGCATGCTTTTTAACACTCATGACTTAACAAACTGCTTTATTTTGTTACTGTGCTTACAAATTTTCTTGCATCTGCATGGCTTTCTATGGATAAATGATTATGTATTTATTTGGGTGCTCCATCTTGGGTGTTACAGTCACAGATGATACCTTTTATGCATGATTGGATTGGGATTTTTTTTTAAGGTATCATTATCTTATTTTAATTTCTAAAAATAATTATATCCCCCAAAAGCTAGACATGATTTCAATTTTGTGTTGATGTCTGCACCCCTTTGCAGCACAAAGATGTGCCTAGTCTTGGATTTCAAAGTGTCTACATAGGCATCTGTGTATACACATACATAGAGCAGTTCAGTAGCCACACATGATGGCATGGAATTACTATTATTTCTTCAGCGTTAATTTTTACAGTTTTAGTGCATTTCTTATCTTTGTAACCTTTCATTAACAGCTTTTACATTGAACTTATTTTTGAATGGTTGAATTACCTCTTAGCACTAAGAAGCATTTGTCAATGGCAGCACGTTCCATTAATAAAACATCCTTGACATGCCTTTATCAGTAGGTACTTTTCTGGAATGCAAGCTTTAAAAATAATTGGTAGAATTCCACCTGCTATATTTTTAATTCGGCTCTTCTTTATTATTAACTATCCTTTTTAAAAAGAGTGATCAAAAAAAAAAGAGAGTATATAGAGAATGAATGGAATTGTTATTTAGAATCTGTTGCTGAGCAGATAATCAGTTATAAAGAAGTTCAGAGTACCTCAGCCCAGAGTTCTTAAGTGCAACGTAGACGTGTCCTTAGTCTTTAAAACAGGAATCTGTCTAGGACGAAGACAGAAGAACCTTATCTTTGCTTTTAAGTATTTTGACTTGCACAGAAAATATTGAATAACACCCAAACAAATTGTTCATTCCTTAGCCTGTCTTTCTCTCTCAACAGGCAGCAAAATCTTGGAAAATGGCCTTCTCTTTAAGGAACTCCTGCAGACTCCAAACTTCCGAATAACTGTAGTAGATGATGCAGATACAGTTGAGCTTTGTGGTGCTCTGAAGGTAAGATTATCAGGCTGCAGTTGGTACACAGATGAAACAGTGGTCCTTGTAGAAAAATAGAGTATTTTCATTTTAATAGTTCTGTTTGTTGTGCTTTATATAAAGCTGCTACATAATATTTCCAGAAAGACCAGATAGGAACTGGGGGAGCAGCATGTTCTGAGAATTGGCTTTTGGACCCTTATCTCTCGAGTTTTCTTGCTACATCTTTCACTTAGCTTACACACAGTCATGAAGTGAGTGTTGATTTTTTTTTTTTTTTTTAACTGATCAACATTTCTAAATCCGTTTTATTCCTCTTTTTCTTTTTGCAAAAGTTTGTTCAGAAAAAGAGAGACGGTACTTGACATTAATCTTTTGTGTCTGTTGACAGAACTATTCCCCTCTTCATTGACTTACACAATGTGAGCACCCTTAAATTTTATATTTTGTGGACATATACTGCACAAGGTATGTGTGGATAACCACATACAGAAATGAACAGGAAAAAAGTTATTTTTGACAGTTAGTCATCTGGAACTTTTTTGGTAACAAAAGTGATGCTGACGGGAACCAAAGACTAGCTTAAACATACTATTATTGCTGGTTTTTTTGCATTAATTTACAGACCATTTGTGAAAGGAAGGCATTAGCTGCTTGACACCCTGGCCAGTAGTAGTCCAGTTCACGTCGTGGTATCTGTGGTGGAACCATTTCTGATGGCTGGAGTGGTTTCATAGATCATATGTCTTTTTTTTTTTTACTTAGTGTTTTGGATAGTTATTTTGTATTGCTTTGTTTTCCCTGTCAAAGTCATGTTTAAGCTACACCATTCACTTGTAAAGCTACCAAGCCAATCAACGATGTCCTTAAGCCAAAGAGTTCTGATTCCTGCTTGGTGAGGAGATCAATAGCTGTAATAACATACTGGTTGGCATACTGGTTTTCTTAATAATTTTGTCTTGAGAGCTGTCATATTGAAAGTCATGAGGAGGAGATGGTCATGGATCTGTGCACTAGGCTAATGGGATACACTTTGGTGTAACCTGCTTTGATATTACTGAATTTGAATCAATTTCTGAAGATGATGGAGCTTGTAACTTTCCTCCACAGCCATTGATTTTAAAATGCTGTGGTGATGTAGGAAGTTGGCAGGAAAGAAATCCCTGTGTATGGACCCATGAAATTAGTCCAGAAGTTTTACAGATTCATTTTTCTTTGAAATCTGCTCAGCCTGATGTTTTCTGGCTAACTTAAGTTCTTGTTTGATAGAGAAGTTCTGTCCCAGATAATTTTTGTTCCAGGCAAACGTGCCCATCAAACTGAGCCGCTAGTCAGGAGACACTGAAATTCCACTGTAAAGGTCCAAGTCAAGTAAGAAAGCTGTTTGGAAGTACAGAAGAATTTAAGTAAACTGTTGTTATTGCCCTGGAAAGATAGTGAGGTGAAACTTGTGTATTTTCTTTGTAGCCTTGTTTTGTTCCTCTCTCCTGCTTCATTATTTATCATGCATCCTGCAGACTGAACTCTCTAGCTGCATTTCTAAATAGCTGTATATATTCTGTGTGCTGTGGTCATTTGGTTTTGACTGCAGTATATTTACTTTGGTATCTGAGTTGAGACTTCCAAAGAAATGCATGGTATGATCTCTAAAACAAAAAATGAATTAAGGATAGATTAACTTATTTAAAGATACTATTAGTTACTTGCCTGATTAAAAGACCTGAACTAGTATAAAGTGGCATAGCTCAGTCGTGCTACTGTAGATGATGTTTGTTAAACATACAACTCTTCTTTAATCCCCAAGAAAATATTATTAAAATAATATTTTTAAGTAATTTCTCATTTAAAACTTTTCCTTACTTAATCCTAAGTCTTATGCTAACAGCTTGTACGTAATTTCCTGAGCTGTTTTTAACTTGAGCGTTGCAAAATGTTATTAGTGCATTGGGAACATGTATGCCTCTGAAAGAAAATGAAGAAGTTAAATTTAAACAGATGGGTATGTTTTTATTGCCTGTGCAAAGCAAAACGCAAAGCTCAGATGTGAATAGGGAAATGTAAACCTGAGCTTTTTTTCTTAGTTATACATTCTTATTATTAGGAAAATTGTTTGCTAAGGATAACAAGTACTTTGCTTTTTAATGATTAATCTGATAATTTTTGTAATAAAAAGTGTGAGAAATGAGCATCTTTTCATGTGATTGTTTTTAAGCAACAATCTGAAGTGTAGCTTCTGTCAGCTGACAGTTACTTTATTGAAGTTGGAAAGTTACTTCATGAAAAAATAGTAAAACTTAGCATTATTTAACTTGCTGGAAGGAGGAAATTCCTCTTTCAGAAGATGACAACGTCAAGTTGTGTGAAGACACACGTATAAAAAAAAAGAGATTCTACTCTCTATAGCAGTTGCAATTCAAAATGTCAGCAGCGTCAATGCAAACTACAGCTTGATGGACAGAAGTAAGCAGGAACACATGCCAGTCCAGATTGCCTCTTTGGGTGTGGAAATTGTATAAGCAACTCCTGTAGCTAAAGGATGAGAACTGGCATACTGTGGGAAATAGTACATTCTCCCAGCTTCTGAATTTTTCTATAAATACTAGCTTGGGAAGGGGAGACTTTTCTGATATTTCTGGCATAAAAGACTAAATCTTGTTAAAAGTCTATTATCTCGCTCTTTATTTTTGGAAGCTTCTCAAAGCAGGAAATATTTTCAATGTGGAAGGTTGCCTGAAGATTGAGGAAAAAATACAGAAGGGTAGGGGGGAGTTCTGAGCACAGCTTTCCCTGATAATAATGATAATTTTAAGTTTGCAGTTTATGCTTTGAAGCATATTAGAATTCAGGCTGTGATAATAGGTGTTGCAGATGGGTGATCATGAAAGAACACGTGTGAGTGCTATTTAGATACATATACGTACTTATATATGTATATATTGAATATCTACTTCATTTACTACATTTTTTGTGACAATGGGCTGATGGAGATGTACTGAAGTGTAGAAATCATCACAGTGAATCTGCAGGCTTGCGTCAGCTTGGAGACATGCTGAACAGGCAATAGCAGCCATTTTACAAAATCTGGTAATACTGAGGAAGAACAGCTGTCTATTTGTTGGCTGTGGAACAAAAAGAGCTTTGGATGTTCTTTGCCTCTACTCTGCCCTTGTGAGACCACATCTGGAATATTGTGTCCAGTTCTGGGTTCCTCAGTTCAAGAAGGACAGGGAGTTGCTAGAGAGAGCTGAGCGCAGGACCACAAAGATCATGGAGTGGAGCATCTTCCTTGTGATGAAAGGCTGAGGGAGCTGGGGCTCTTCAGCTTGGAGAAGAGGAGACTGAGAGGTGACCTCATTAGTGTTTACAAATATGTGAAGGGTGCGTGTCAGGAGGATGGAGCCAGGCTGTTCTCAGTGATGGCCAGTGATAGGACAAGAGGCAACTGGTAAAAGCTGGAACAGAAGAGGTTCCAAAGAAACACAAAGAAAAACTTCTTCACTGTGAGGGTGAGGGAGCACTGGAACTGGCTGCTCGGGTTGTGGAGTCTCCTTCTCTGGAGATACTCAAAACCTACCTGAATGAGTTCCTGTGTGACCTGCTCTAAGTGGTCCTGCTCTGGCAGGGGTTTGGACTAGATAATCTTTCAAAATCCATTCCAGCCCTTGAGATTCTGTGATTCTCTGTGAGGATTTTTTTTCTTTTGGGGACAGAAGCACATTTAACATTTGTTTGTTGACAGAGGTCAGAAGTTAACTTCAAATTTGATTAGTTTAGTTTCAAGGTGTCCAGAAAGCTTTACAGACTGCCTGACCCAAGGCCACCTAGAAGTTCCAGATGCCATTTGCCAGACGATGAAGGAGCCTTCCTAGGAAGCACTTCAAAGTTATGACACCACTGTAAGAGCAGTACGTACAGCTGTGTGTACATATGAAGGTGCTCCTGGATGCTGATGGATATGATACTGCACAGTAGCATAGACCCAAGGTTATCACCTCTGAGGTGTCTTTAGAGTCAGTGTTTGGTTTTACAGTCAAACAGCACAGATGTGAGGAAAGACTGAATTGGTGTATGAACCTAGTAGCATACTTGAGAGGCAGTACAAACATTTGTAGCTGCGTTCTTGGGTGTAAACTGTGCTGGAATCACTTATCCAGTGCAGCAGTGCCAGGCTGAGTATGAGAGAAGAAGTGAGAACCTAATCTCTGGATGTGGCAAAATGGCCATGCTGCGTGATGTGTATGTTCAGGGATCTGGAGCTTAAAGAACTCTCAACTGGGAGCAACCAAGGACCAAGACAGGTGTGACAGTTGCTGTAGCAAGGAGAAGGAACAGCAGCAGTGGTTGTCTGCCAGGTTGCTTCAGGCCCATCTCTACTATGGCTCCAGCTTCACCTTAGGCAAAGAAGTGAGAAGTGTAACAATGATTTCTTGTTTGCCAGGTTGTGTAACCCAGCGTTATTACTTACAAAGGTAGTCTTGCAAAGTGTGTTTATGGCAGTCACTGTTGCATAGTCTGTCTGAGTACTGTAGAATTTGTGGTAAATATTCTTGCCTGAGATTAATGGAAATGGAAATTAATGGAAATGAAATCCATTATTTACATTCAAGTTTGCCAGAAGCAAGCAAGCAGTTGATGCTTAATCTCTCTGAAAGCCCTGATGATACTGTCTTTGATTTGTTGAGTCTTCATTTGACCCTTCTCAGCCATGAGAAAATGATGCTGAGGTGCTGGAATGTGTCCAAAGATGGGCAGTGAAGCTGAGGAAGGGGCTAGAAAACAAGTCTTATGAGAAACAGCTGAGGGAACAGGGGTTGTTCATCCTGAAGAGAGAAAGCTGAGGGAGACCTTCTCACTATCTACAGCTACGTAAAAAGAAGTTGTAGTGAGCTGGCTGTCAGCCTCTTCTCCCAAGTAGCAAGCAATAGGACAAGAAGAAATGGCCTTAAGTTGTACCAGGGAAGTTTTAGATTGGATATTAGCAAAAAACTTCTTAACTGAAAGGATTGTCCAGCACTGGAACAGGCTACCCAGAGAAGTGCTTGAATCGCCATCCCTGGAGGTGTTTAGAAGCCATGGAGACGTGGTGTTTAGGGACATGGTTTTGTGGTGGACGTGGCACTGTTGGGTCAATGGTCGGACTTGACGATCTTAAGGATCTTTTCTAACTTAAATGATTCTGTGACATGAAGCAAGAAGTTTCACCAAATTCCTTCCAACTTTCCTTCCAAGCAGAAGGGAAAGCAAGCTGTGCTGAGCTCTGACAGTACCTCAAGGAAAGCTGGACATCCCGGGTTAAGTAATGTTTCTGCTTATCTCTGTAATGGTCAGTTTAGTTATGGAGAGGTTGTCTCAGAACTGGCCTCTAAAGCAGTCTTTCTGAGCACTTCACAAACTTGATGTAAGTTGGATATTTCTGAGCACTGACTGTGTAAGAGAACAATCTCTCAGCAACGTCTATGGACTTGTTAGCCTTGGTTTCTTGGCCGTTTATTGATCTTGCATTTTTGACCTCTGGCACATTTACAGCAGGTCATGTGCAAGTAAAAGACACTCTTTCTCATTTACTCTGACACATACTGTGAACACTGCCTGACATCAATGTTTCTTTTCTGGAGCATAGCGTCACTGGCCTAGTGATAAAATAACTGAATCCAGTCCTTGCTCGTGTTTTAGAATAACTAGGGCTTAGGACTAAATCCGGCTTCTAGATACCAGACCAGCTAAAGTGCAAAGTATTTTAGTAACTAAAACCCATCTGCAACATTAAAACACCCTCTGCGTCTTGCTTCCAGGATACATGCTTTAAAAAGCTGTTATGCCAAGATGGTAGAAATGTGTTTGCTCAAGCATAAAGTGCTTTCAAGAGCTCTAAATCCCTCAGGCTGAGAGGAACATTGTATTGCAGTCATTTCGGGGTGCTGGTGACGGTATTTTTGAACTTCTGGAACAATTGGTTTGGCTGTAGCCTAAAGTTGTCCTGGCTTATTGGTCTCTTAGACCCCCACATTGTGTATGCAGATACAGTCAGTCTTGGAGCTCATGGAAACATAGTCTCTCTCCTCTTGCCCAAATGTGTACCCATTGCTTTTCATAGAATCATAGAACGGTAGGGTTGGAAGGGACCTTTAAAGATCTTTAAAGAATAGCTCCACAGCCTCTGGGGCTATTTGTTCTAGAGCTTTAACTGTGTTTTATCCTTGAAGATACTTTAGTAATGTAAGATTTGTTTTGTTTTGTTTTTTTTCCCTCAAAATCCCCAAACCAAAAAAACCCAAAACAACAACCTAGTCTTATAATAGTAAAGTGTTGTTTGCATTTCTTAAGGACATCTGCACTCTGACTTTTTATGTCTACTAGGATTCTGTAAGCAATAATTGACTCATTTCACCTTTGTTTTTTTCCTCTTCTCGTTAGAATATCGTAGCGGTGGGAGCTGGGTTCTGTGACGGCCTTTGCTGCGGTGACAATACCAAAGCTGCAGTTATTCGCCTTGGCCTAATGGAGATGATTGCCTTTGCCAGGATTTTTTGCAAAGGACAGGTGTCTACTGCCACTTTCCTAGAGAGCTGTGGAGTTGCTGATCTCATCACAACATGTTACGGTGGCCGCAATCGACGTGTAGCAGAAGCGTTCGTTAAAACTGGAAAGGTACCTTATTCACTGGGTGAAGTCCATTGTTGCAAGTACTAGCACTCTTGGTTTGTTGGAGAAATAGTGCAGTTATGGGGGCACGAGAGCTGTACTATGTGAGTACCCTTCTCTTTCGTCTCCATTTTGAGTGTGCAACTAGGCTAAAATGAGTAAAAGTTTTAAAAGGGAAGGGTGATTAAAAAAAAGCTGTAGAGATAAGATGTTGGGAGATACAGTTTTAAGAATCTTTGCAAAAAAAGATTACAGGATAATATTATATATGCTCACTCAGGGTCATCTTTAGGAAAGGAGAAAACCTCAGTAACTGTTTTTTCAATCTAGATGATATTGTCAGGCTTATGAGAATTTTATCATGACTTTCCCTTTCTTTTTTGTTTTTTTTTTTTTCTCTCCTCTGTTGTTTAGTCTATTGAGGAACTGGAGAAGGAAATGCTGAATGGTCAGAAACTGCAAGGACCACAGACTTCTGCAGAAGTGTATCGTATCCTGAAGCAGAAAGGAATGCTGGATAAGTAAGTATGAACGCGTAAAGCAAGAACCTCATATCCCTTTTTTGTCTCTATAATTCATTTTGCCTATTTGGTGCTGATATCTTCATGAAGGTAATAGCCAAAAGAAAATCATAATGATAAGTGTAGCTTACTCCCCAGTTAAAATCAGAGGTGAACAGAATCTCAAAATACTATTGCTGTAGATAGAGCTCCTAGTGTGACGTTAAATTCGTGAGTGGCCTTCTCGTTCTGCCCATTGCAGAATGTGTTATTGCCTTCTACTATCACAGAAAAGCACGAGAGTGTTTTAACACGTGGAAAGAAGAAAATACATGAAAATAGAAGCTGAGCTTCCTAAAGAGACTTGTGAAGATGCTTTACAGCTCATTTCATAGTAGTAAATTCAATACTTGTCCCCCAAGAGAGGAGCTTTGTTATTAAGTGGTCATCATATAGGTTGCTTCTGTCCACATAGATTCTACCTGGGATACCACTGTTCTCTTCCCTACTGTGATTTCCAGTTTGGTCTAGGATCAAATCTGCCATCTGCTTGTGTAGCTTAAGATTTTTTTGGGGTAGCAAATTAGGCAGCTTCTCCTTGCCTTGTTCATTTGTATTCAAGTCAGAACATGTATGATTCCTAAAGCCACACACACAATTGTCTCCTGATGAGATTAAGGGATACATCTATCTGTTCCTGTTTGAGGAGGAGGCAAAATGGGAAAATAAATGACTGCCAGTTGGAGACCAAGGCTTTTTTGCTTTTTTTAAAGTCTACTTTTAATGGATCAGCTGCGCTAAATTACTTTTACATCCAAAGACACTAAAAAGGAGGCACCTAAATCTGCCTCTGCAGTGTACAGTAATTAACCTAACTGCAGAAAGAAATGTTGGCTTCATTCTTTGCTCTTTATGATTCCCTAAATGAGACTGGATGCTATGTTTGGGGTTTTTTTTTTTGGTTGTTTGCTTGGTTGGTCTGTCTTTGTGCCTATTCTGTCTTACATCAAATAGAGTTCATCATAGAAGACTTTGAGTTATGTTTTTAATGAAAGATAAGAAAACAGAGTTGCTGATTTCTGGTATGCCAACATAAATGTGTCAGATCTTCATAAAAGACGAGACTTTCAAAAGCAACTTTCAAAGTGTTTCTTGAAAACTTCCATCTTACTCCTTTAAAACACAAAACCCAATACAACAGCCATGGTTTCAAAGTGAAGGGGCAAGAGTCTAGTAAAATTTCATACTCTCATGTTACAAAAAGAGCCCCAAAAAGTCAAAGTTCAGCAGAAGAGCCTTGATAGCTGAGTTGATGCCTATTAATATTTACAGTGCAGTTCATTTTTTCATTGTGAAAGTTGCAGAACTAGCCCTTTTAATATGCTCAGACATAAGATGTGTTTGGAATTTGCTGACCCTCAGCCTACAGTCAGCCTTGATTCTGTTTTGTCCATGTGAAGTGTCAGACCTGTGCACATCAGGGTAACGTTCTCTGTGATAAACAGCAAGAACTTTGTTTCAAGATGTGGATTGTACTAGGTGCTTCGTCACTGAGAAGCAACTGCCACTAATGTAGCTAAAGCTGTGTGAGGCTTGCTTTTGCTTCAAAAGGTTCACAGGTTTTGTGGCCATCCCTAGTAAAACCTTAACGTTTCTTATGTGTAAATGCTGCCTGCATCTAAGTTTTTACAGCAAAGCCAAATTCAGAACGCTCCAGCCCAATATATTATACCGAGTGAGTGATGAGACATTAATAAATGCAGAAGTCTTTGTATATTTTTTTTTCCTGCATATTTCCTAGTAAGGGTTTTGCAACCTAAACAGTGTGACATTGGATTTGAAAGAGCAGCTGTGTGGCCACACGCAAATTTTGGTACCACTGATGAAATACAAACAAAAATCAAGTCAGTTGGATTGACCTGAAATAGTTTTTTGCTATTGCTGCTGGGTTTTTCCTCTTGTCGTCCACAAAAATAAACCAAAACAAATGGACATGCATTTCATAGCAGGATGTTAAAATGTTTCAGATAAAAATGAAATTCTACACTTTGAATTGTAATAAATATATATAAGTAGTGTCTTGTAATAAAAATGATGGACTGTATTCCAAATCTGTCTGTTCTCCTGCTTTTGTTCCCCAGTAATGCAAAGCTTTACGTTCAGCCAAATACAAATCCTGTATCTGCCCCTGAGAATGCAGCAGCCACGATGCTGTAATGCTACTCCTGAATAGCTCATGGCTTTTCATGTGAGCTCTGGCTCACCTTAAAGAGTCTAGCTTAGAGCTATGGGGTGATACCAAGGTTCCTCAGTATAGCACATGCTAGCAGAGTGTATGGGCAGACATGAGTGGTGGTCAGCACTGGTTGGGGAATCTGCTCGATGCTGCATTTGTGCATTACACATTTAGAGTGACTAATGGAACCACTTTCCTGAAGTAAAAAGTCCTAGTCCAGTTGTATTCTGAACCACTCGGGAATTAACTATTTCACCATCCCCAGTGCTCCTTATTTTTTTTTGTTCAGTCAAAACAGCATGCTGTGCTTGATCAAAATTTATCAGCATAGAAGGCCAAACTGAAATAGCATGTTTATCTTGGTGAACGGATAACTAATCTCTAAAATTCAGCAGGTTCTCTATGAAAATGCAGCATGTCTGCCTCTCGCTGTACAGCATGGACAGAAAGCACACATCAATGTCTGTAAAGCATCTTGGCTGCAGTAAGCCGGTAAATTGTCAGAGAAGCCAGAATAATTTGGGGGTGTTTCAAGCTCCATATTTAATTTTGGACTCAAAAACCCCACATTTCTTCTCGAGTCCCTTTGTGTCATATTCTGCAATTGTATTATCAAATTATTGTTCAGAGGTAGTGCATTAACTGATGTGCCAGTCATCCTGCTTACTGCTGTAAGAATGTCAAGGAAAGATGCAGGTGTTTTGAATTTTTTAGATCACTTAATGGTTGTGCCATACATAATGAATGTTGCAGGCTCCATTAGAGCTAGCTAGGCTGGGGAGAGTAGCTTATTTTAGAGATGCACGTTGGTTCTGGATGTGTCCAGTGCTTTCCTGCCTGGTATGGGTGCTTGACAAATACTAAAAGAAATTTTGTCGGTCTCTTTTCCCTCCCTCTCCTCACCCCGTTTTATTTCTTTCATTGAAGAAAGTGTTAAAAAATAAACTCTCTTCTTTCCCCACCCTGTTTCCTCAGGTTTCCACTGTTCACTGCCGTGTATCAAATCTGCTATGAAGGGAAGCCTGTCAGAGAGATGATATCCTGCCTTCAAAGCCACCCAGAGCACATATAAAATCAATCAGGCCATTGTATTAATGCAGCTTTCTGCCATTCAAATTTGAGCCTGGGTTCAAGTGGGTGTTTTGTTAAGTTTTATTCAAAGCTGCTTGCTAGGCAACAGTAACAACATGAACGTCTCTGAGTGGGTATTGGTTTTTGTTACACAGCCTAGTTTGACATAGCATGCAGTGTTGGCTTGGTGATTGTCATTTTACTGGCTGAAACACAACTATTTTAAGGTACACAATGCAAAAGGTGCTCTACGTATCTAGTGTATATACACAAGTGTACTTTGTGTTCCTACACCATAAAACACAATATTTTGTTGTCTCTTATTAAAGCCTGGTCCAAAATCCACTGAACACTGGGAAGAATCCCACTGATTTTGATGGATGCGGAATGAAGCCTGTAACCGTTAGAATTTGGTTTTATTCTGGGTACACAATGAAATGACAACATTTTGCATGCTTACGGTTATATTGGTTTAAGCAATATTAATGCAAAACAAGTGGTAGCGGTTGCTCATTGGGCTACACAGATATTTTAATGAACTCTGTTGAAGAATATTTTGATTTTTGAAAGTCTTTGAAACTGTCAGACTATTTTGAAAACAATTTCTAGGTGAATTTAAGGTTTTTAATTACACTGTTTTAAAGGGAATATGCTAGAGGGGGACCATTACCTCCCCTTACATTTTTTAATCCTTGCATTTTTGTATTTCTTCATTTCTCCCTTGCCATTCCCAGGTGTTAGCCTCTTCTAGAATCCCATTCTCCAAAATAAGTGGGAGATCTTGACCTGGGAATTCTGAATGCAGAAGCCTAGAGTTCATTTTAGTGTTGTACCTGTGGTCGTTCCTCACTGGTACTATTTTGTGGGTGGGGAAGAATACTCTTGGAGTGTCCACTGCTCAAAATTGCCATGCTGTGTTTCTAGCTTAACCATCAGCCACAAAGTGCTGCACTCCACACAGCAATCCTCAACACCAGTTTGGGGAATTCCCTGGTAGATGACACTTACATTGTCAAAAATAGTTATGTGCCAGTAAGCTGATGACATCCATTTCAGTGCCTGAGAGACTGACCCGTCATCTGGACAGTTGCCTTGAACTAGCCTCCCAGAGAAATTCTGAAGTTACTCTTTCGCTGGATAAAACTTTAATGGGTGCCGGATCAAGTCCTTTATGACCAATCTCCCAGAAGACTTCTCAAAGGCATCTGACTCTGGCCAGGTATCTCAGCTAGGTTTTTTCAGGCACCTTTACTTTGAGAGAGGTTGATTTTAATTATTATTGGAAAACTTCTGATTTTTTTGTGGAGTTTAGGGGGTGGAGTTGGCTTGGTTGGTTCTTTAGATGTGAGAAGATTGATGCAAGAGAACATAATTGTGTGTTGCTTTTCTTGTATAGGAAACTGGTTTTTGGGAAGGTTTTTTTTTTTTCTAAAATCTGTAGTAGGCATATAAAGAGTGGACTAATTCTTACAGCTGGGAGACAAGGGTCAGCATGGAGCTTTACAGAGCTCAACAAGAATGCCCATCCGCTCTGAATATTCACTCCAAACCTCTGAGCAGTATCAGAACTGTTGTTCACTGTTCTCAGCGATGTTTTCAGACCAGAAACTCATCCTTAAACTTGAAGTTGCCATTTAAAGCACACTAAAACAAAGGGTATGCCTGGGAGTAATTGTCATACTTATGCTCCCATAATATTATGGAAGATCTCGTGAATGTCATCAACTATTCATCGATGAGAAAAGATATTTTGCCTTATGTCTCATTCAGTGCTAAATATAACAGATGGCCAGAAGTTAAGTAACAGCAGCTGTTTGTGACAATCAAGGAAATCACTGGTAGAGCTGACTCTGCTTAGACAGTTAGAAGGATGTTTTAAGATTGGAACCACTCTTAGACTAACGCACACCTGGAGCACACACTCCTCATTACTGCATCATTTTCAGTGTGTCTGCTTATGCTTTGTGTTGTTTTTTTCTAATGCTAAGCTGATTGGCCTTGCTTTTATATGTGTACATATACATATATCTAAAACCTTTTTTTTACGTGCAGTATGTACAACAGTATCATTTTGTAAGATACATAAAGGGCTATATGAGCTAAATGTGGTAAATTAATATATATTTTAAAATGATTTCTTTATTATTCCAGTACTGCTTCTATCACTGAAACCCCAAAATCTTTTTTGTTCTTGTTTTGTACAGAGCCTGTTCTAAGGCAAACCCAGAGAAAAGATTTTTATTGAATTCTCTCCTCCAATCTGTAATGATTTCTTTTCAGGCAAAATGTGAGGTTTCGGTAACTAAAATAATTTATTTACATTTCTATAGATACTTCACCATTTGTATTTGCTTTTCAGTGCTTGAGAAACATTCAGCTTGGCACCAGGTATTTTTTTCCCCCATTGATATTTACTGCTCATTAAAAGACTGTGATATGATTCTGGAACTGAGTTATTAGAATCCTGTTCTACAAACACTGTTTGGCCTGGTACTGAAAACAGTAACCCTTGCATAATGGGTCATAAACTTGTAACTGATTATTGATTTATGAATATTAATTACTAAGGGAGGCATTATCTTCTAATGACACGTACTCAACTTGCCCTAGCCCTGTGTACTGATGTTTAAAGATTGTGAATGTATAGCCATTTGAAGAGTTAGTACAAATAAACATTTTTCTCTTGGGAATCATTTTTTTTTCTGTTGTCTCATTTTATACATATTTGCACACTTGATGGCATTTAGGTTTTTATGGATGTGGGATGCAATGAGAGCAGGTATGAGATTGTAATACAGGAACTTATATTTTTAGAAGAGCTATTAACATCCAGATGTCAGCTTTTTCATTTCTCTCCATTAGTGAAACAATTGTCCTCTGAAACAGGTTCTTGTCTTCTGTTCCTTGACTTGCTGTGAGCCACTGGAGGGCACTGGTGGGTAAGTGACCAATTCCACCCGGTCCCTTTATTTCCTTGAGTGCCTGTATGACTGCAGCTGTCTTCCAGTGTTTCTTGTATTTGGCAATGGTTATAGCTCAGCACTAGTTGCATCTGTTGCGCATGGCCTAGAAATGGGAAAAGTAGCCTGCTGTAAAACACCCAACGCCCTATTACTTCTTCCCAAGGCCCTGTCTTGATTGTGGCCCCAGACTCTCCCACTACAAGGCAACAAGCAGTACCTCAGCTCTCAGACAACATGTTCTGTGAGATCTTTCAGCATCACTGGAGTTCCTGTAGCCTGCATCCAGCAATGCTCATTTCTGTTGCATGTTGGAACTGCAAGAACCAGAAAAATGATGAGTGCACATTGTGCTCAGTTTTGTTAGTTATCACATCAGCTAAAGAGGTGGGAGGTGTCACAACTGTTTAACCAGGGACAGGAAGGTCTACTACGTGGTTGTAGGGCCCCATATGGTAAAAGAAGTATGGGGTTTTTGGTGAAGAGTTTATTGTCTACCCCAAAGCTTCAAAGCATTTAATAAAATGAGAGCAATGTCCTGATTCCTCATTTGCAGCCAAGGATACTGAGATGGGTAAAGGCTGCCCAGCAAACCCGTGACTGAATGCATTTTATTCCTAATTTTAAGCTAGAGTTTCAGGCATTAAGTCTTCTTGTACTTTCAGCTCAAAAATTGTATTTATTTTAAGGTTGTGTGAAATCAACTAGTAAAATAGATATGTAGGTATCTAAAATGCAGTCTCCCAAGGGCCTTTAATTCTTGTAAGTCTGAGTCACCATGAAAGTAAAAACTTACACAAGACAATTCAGATGGATATGTTTCTTTCAAATAGGCCTTACCTTCTGAAGAAGCAGTGCTTTCTCACTAAATCAGTGCTTACAGGCTGAGTGTTTGTCCTCATCTGACTGTAAATAGTGTCCAAGATGACCCTGAGATACAGGTAACATGGCAAGCAATAAGTCAGTTTGCAACAGCTGTCCTGATACTACTTCATAACACTCCCACCCTGAACTTCATTATGAGGCTAGCATTGCAGGAATGAAGTACATAGCATTAAGTAGCCCCTTTGATAGCTGAAATAAAGTGTTGTCCTGGAGCATGTCACACTTCATATTATTAGAAGGTGTAAAACTATTTCTTTCTGCCTGTCTGTTGGGCGCATGGAGTTCCCTCCTGTGATTTGCCATGAGCTAATAGAAATCTGAGAGCTAAAAGGTGCTCATTATTTTTAATAATGGATGAGAAGAGTATCTGCCTTCAATCCTGAAGTGTGCAAAGGAGAGGTATCTGGCATTCAGATTAAATAAAGCCTAGTTTTCTTATCAATCTGTTCTAACTTGATTTTCAGATTCCTGCCGATATGCTCTAGGTGCAGACTTTCAGATACTCTCCATCTATCAGTGTAGTCCTGCTCTTATTAATGACAGCAACTGCAGAACTGGATTTTAAGAGGAAATCAATAAGGTGGCACTCAGTAGAGTGGTATCTCTGTTGAAGTTCCCCATGCATAAACTGAATTTACCTATTTGTTATAGTTACCAGATACCTGCAGTATCTGTTTTAAGAGAGAAGTTGTGAAGGGTAGTTGTGAAGGGAGCGTTGGGAGCTGTATGTTCGTTATTTCAGTAAGGTACTAGAAACAGCATGAATTACAGCTTTTAAATGTATATCCTTCTTGTTATTCACGCTGAAGGAATGACTGAATAACAAATGAAGCACAAGCTCTGGCCTGGGAGCAGTCTTGATTGTTGAGGTGGGGGCAACTGCCAAAGTGTGCTCAGAATAATCCATCTGTGCTCTGTGATGTTTGCACTGGTTGCTGTTGCTGCGCTGAACGCTTCTATTTCTTAGCTAGGTGGGAGTCGTTTAGTGTCTTTCACCCTACAGCTTTTCTTCATATCTATTCCAGCTTTCATCTTTATGTAGGTGCACCTGTAGGTGCTGTTTTGTAGTTCTTCATATCAAAAAGTGGGAGAGTGTATGTGCCCACACATATGCACATATATACAGGGAAACCCCTGCCTACCTTTTAGTGAATGTTGACATGTACAAGGAAACCTTTTAAGCGGCTGGGAATCTTGCACAGGCCACCAGAAGGACTGATGCTCAGCTGCCTTTGCAGCAGCTGTGTCCATCTAGTCATTTAAAGCTGCTTGGTTGTGAAGCTAGTGAGTGCATAGATCAAATCCTGACCATGCTACGGTCTCAGATGGCAGTAAATCACCTTGGATTAATTGGAAATACTGCTACTATTTTAGGGGAACAGTGTCACTCTGCTACCAATCATTGAAGCTCTGAGCTGCCATTGTGTGAAGAACAATGCATGTTCCATGTTTAGGTGAAAATAATAATGACATTAATTGAACTGGTTTGCCCTTTATTTGTCCAAATCCAGGTTCATTATAAAGCCCATTTTAAAAACTGCAAACTACCACATCACGTTCTGGCCACAGGAACATACTTCAGCTCTCAGTGTGATAGATTCTTTCTGAGTAGTTCGTTTTGAGGACTTAGCGGATATCTTCCCGTTTAATGGTTACTGAGCACAGGCATGTGGTGGGCTCAGAAAGTACAGCCTTGGTGATTTTTAGTTTGCTTTTTGCTTTTCAAAGGCTGCAGAGAACTGGAAAGCAAGCCAAATCCGTTAGCAAGCACTGGCTGGGTTCCCAATCTATGTAAATAGCAATATAGAGACATTTATGCAGCATTAACTAGCACTTAAAATGCAGACTTGAAACACAAAATACTTGCATCACAGCTTCTCAGTAACTGCAAGCCATTTTTTTTATCATGCTGGGTTTTTTGTGTTACCTACCCACTATAGGGTTGCATCAAGGACTAATCAGCATATATAGTGATACATAGTTTTGGAGGCCCAAAATGCTCCCTTGAAAAGCATTTATCAAAGTGAGCTCAAAGCAAGCTGCTCAGTATTGTGATAGCTAAGCAGAGACAGCCTTTGTGCTTTGGATTAAAGCCCAGCTTTTGTACAAGTGCTTTTAGTGATGTATTTAAACCCAGCTTTACGGATTTTTCTTGTTTCCACTTACTGTGCAGAATTTCTTTTGAATGTGACAGAGATGCTTGGTGTTTAAATTTAGATTCCATCAGCATCATTTTCTCCAAGTGCAGTAGCACTTAGTCAGGCCAGCCCTCTCTTGTCTGTTTAGTCTTGTCTTCTTTTTTTCTTCATCTGCTTCTTTTTTTCAGGCTGTAGGCTACTACAGAGAAGGAATACCTTTGGTAACTCCCAGAGCTTTAGCCAGCACAGCAAAAAGGAAAGATCAGCATACCACTGTCTGCAGTTAACCTTGTCTTATATTTATTGCCTGGTAGAGAGGTTAAGTGTGGAATAACATCTTCCAGACTTTCATACTGTTGGGTTTAATCCTTCTGCCACTTATATCTTTATTCTTTTAAAACAGCAGAAGGTTTTTGGGTTTGGGTTTTTTTAGTGGTATTCCCTGGTGCAGTTGCTCAGGCAGCTTTAAATCTCTAGAATATGTGATCGCACCAAAATCTTGAGAGCTAGTTATGATCATCTGCACCCAGCCAGAGGGCTTAGACTTGTAACAAAAGCTGCTTAAGTTGATTCTAATACATTCCTCCTCTAGAGCCCTGGTGTCCTGCACTTACATTTAGTGCACCTCATTACCATATCCATTTAAACATTCTCTTCTTTTTTTCCCCTCAGAAGTTTTGTCTCTGTTTTATCCATGACTATACATTGTTCACAGATATGTTTTGAAACTTGTAGTTTCCGTTTGTAAGAGGAATGTGCAGTTACTCAGTATGACTCTTCTTAGGTGTGGCTTTTCTTCCAAAATACAGTGTGGTTGTCTTGTCAGTGCTGGGCGCTGTAGAGCAGCAGAAGTGTTTCCCAGCAGGCACAATTAGCTTTCTGAAAGCAATCAGATTAGAAATGAGAGAAGAGAGTGGAATGGGGTAGGACTTGCCTACCCTACAGGTACATTGTTTTAAGTGTAACTTGATTATACTACGTGTGGAGGAGAGAGGGAACGGAATTCAAAACACTGCACTTGTTGCAAAACAGGGAGTGAGACCATGTCAGTTTTAACCAGTGCAAGAGCTGCTAATGCAAGAACATGTCCTGAAATACAGGAGGAGTGAAGACAAAGCTGTTGCAAGTTGATTTGAGCCCCTTTTGACCTGTCATGTTGTATCAGGCACAGCTCCACAGTAACAGCTCAGTGCAGCAACGTTCTCTTCTAAACTAAACCCTGGGAAATGTCTCCTTGGAGAACTTAGCACTTGCTCAAGTGGAAGAGAGATTTCACAAGCACACTCGGTATTGTCAAAATACACTGAGATATAACAATTATTGTTGAAGTTTCCCCTCCCTTCCATGTATCACTTTCCAAGCAAAGAGATGGAAAACTCTTAAGAGTGAGAAAAAATATGCTGTTCGTGCACTTTAGACAGCTTGTTCAGAGGAAGTATGCACTTTACTCACTTTGCAGCAGGATCAAGATTTCAGAAGAATGCACTGATAGTGATGAGAGAGGCTGTCAAGAGAAATAACTGCAGCCTCCGTGGGGTGAAGACCCTCATTCTTTCTTGCACACGCCACATTTAACAAGCAGGGAATAATCAGAAGCGTTAGCTACTTCTCCATCAGCTGGTCATTTTTCTCAAAGCTAAACTGAGCAGGATTAGGTCTGACCACGTAGACAGATAAGCCCTCTAAGCAGAGCTCCTCAAAATGTTCTTCCTGAAATTCTGAGGCAGTTTTCTTCCTTCTCTCTTTCAACTGCAGATTCAGAGCTAGAAATGGGAGCCCTAGTAAAAGCAAGGTATCTGTCATCCTGGCTATTAAGCTTTTTATGTAATCTTAACAGCCAAATAATTATTATGCTACCAGCAGCTGTGGCCTGGTGTTACCAGAGGTTGAGGTTAAATGGTGGAAATTGAGCAAGAACGCTCCAGGGACACTCCTGACACTTGATGCATTTTTACCTATCTAAAATGGGTCTTGACCCACAAGTGGGCTGGAAATCTTGCTGATTCCTTCCACCTGACAACTTGTGTGTTGCGTACAAGCTCTCCCCTAGAACAAAGCCAGCATCACTGATTTTCTCATTGCTACAGTAATCAGTCCTGAAGTGAAGAGACTTAGTGACATTATTTGTGAATAGTCCAATATTATGGTAGTGAGGGCACGAGAAGCACTTCCATGAGTGATTACATTTAGACAGAACTTGTCATGTCAGCACATGGGCTGAGTCAGGGGAGCATCTCTGGAGTGGCAAGTAGATACTGGGAGATTTAAACATCTCTGCTTTTCTAAACTTGGATCAGTAATTAGATCCAGACTGGATGGCCAGATATTTTTTATGAAATAAGGTGGAAAGGCCTAGTACAGGAAAATTTGAGAAGCACAGCTCTAAGTATGTTGTTTTAATTACTGAATTGGACTAGACTGATTTAAAACTCATTATGTGATAATGACTGGGCACTCCATGCCAGGTGATCTGGCTTCAGCTAAGTCCCTCTTCAATGCGTCGCTAAAAATGTCAATGTGGTTTACTGGCACAGAAGCTGTTGGGTAAAACAAGCAGGGAACCGAAACTATGCAAGGCAGCCTGCTTGAGTCGGGATGAAAGCATTGACTGGGCACTTAGGAGGATGTTCCTGGGACTGCTGACTGTGCTGACCACTGTGACTTCATTCCCTGAGACTGCTTGCTCTCTGCCTGCCTCTGTGTGTTAAATGTACATTTGAAAAAAGGAAACACATGCACACACACAGACAGCACTTGAACAGGGAAAATGCTTAATTTTCAAGTCAGTTTTCAGTTCTGAAGTATTAATGTTAAGATACAATTTACCTCTGTTCAATGCAGTTTTCTTGGGCTTACCTACTCACAAGTCATTGTGCAGCTAGATAGAGATTTGGAAAGATTCTTTTGCTTTCCAAGAGCGTTGTCTGACTTGAGATGATTAGTAAAATATACCAAAATGCTGTAGGCAGATCTCAAGAAATAGCTCATCTTCATATGCGTTTTAATATGGATTTGGAGTGTTTGGGGATGGTAGTGATTTGGGTTGGCAGTCTTTTTTTTGTTCTCTGTACTGCTTTTGAGCAAACGCAGCTTACTGCATCTGCTTCAACTGATTAGAATGAATTGGTGGCTTTTTGGGTACAGTTTATGTCATGTATATTCACTACCACGCACAAGGTAAAGGCAGCTTTTCTGTGTAGTGTACCACTCACACTCTGATGGAGTAGACTGAATCTGCAGCCCTCTGTTCCCCTCTCCTAGAAAGGCAATTGTCATGTGTCCTGATGTCTCCCTTTCTGTGCTCTCATAAGAAGAGACACTGAATACTTTGTACTAGAAGTAGCTTCACCAGCATCTTTTTTTTTTCTCCTTTTTTTCCTCCTTTTCTTTGTGTGTTCTTCTTGCTGATTGTCTTACACACAGTTGCTTTACAGATGGAGTAGTTTTGCAGGCTGGAGGATGTCACCTATGACTTGTCTTCCAATTAGATGCATACCTTGAAGTACCCCTTAAAATATCCCAGTGTTGTTCAGTGACATTGAAGAAGATAATTTATTAAATCCTTCATTTCAACACTGATAAATTTAAGTATTCCCTTTACTCCTATCTCTCCTACCTGTGAATTACATAAAGAAATCCTTCACTAGTAAATTCAGAGGGGCCATAAAAGTAGGCTTCTAGCACAAGAGGGAGGTTTGTATGCAAGAAATAACCTCCGATTTCATCAAAGTAACACCAGGTTGGGATATAGCCTTGCTAACTTTGATGGTTTTACTTGTGCTGCCTGCATGAAAAACAAATCACAAAAATATGACTTCCTTGAGTAGTACTTCAGTGAAACAGTAATCGTAACATCACTTAAAAATAAAACACAGCAGTCTGATGCGTGACCTGTACTTGCACACACTGATAACGGCTTGTTTCCTCAGCCTCAAGTGGAATCCTTGTGAGGAAGGCAAGTAAGAAATGGATTGGCATATTCAGAGAACCACATTTCTTTTGTAAAATCATATATTTGATATATTTAGTGACTAAAAAAAAGTCTGAGTCCAGGAGACATCCTTTATATAGAAAATATCTGTGTATGTGTGTATATGTGTGTATACTTTTATTTTTTTATATGTATATAAATATAACCATTTTTCTGATGTGCTGAGGAGATGAAGGTTAAGCTATTGTACTAACTGTCCACATCTTCCTTCTTAGTCTTTTAACTTATTGGTCAATTCCAGCTGAATGTGACCAAGTGGAAGAGTACCAGAAGATGTCAAATTCTTGTAAATACCAAGAAAATGTGCTAACTGAGGATACCCTCTTAGCAGAAAAAAAAAGCTACATGGAGTAGATTGACCGTACAAATAGCCCCACTGGAGCGAATACTTCCCATGGAGTCTGAACTTGCTTGGACATAGAGGTGAACCAACCTTAAAGTTCACAGGAAACAAAGCCTTTTAATTGTGGGGCTTATGGGAACATCTGTGTCACAGCAAATTTCATGTCAGAATTGTCTCATAGTTAGCATTGAGCCAGACATTCACAAATATATGATGGACTTAAATCAGCTTAACATCAGTAATTAAAGCCACATCCATCTCGGAGCATCCTCTGATTACTCCAAATCTAGTACTGCAAACCTCAGGGCTGTGAAAATTCACATCATTTAAATACCAAGGTAATGAGGTTGCCCACAGTAGAAAGGCTGTTTTTTAGCTGCACTATGAATGTTTAGTAAAATCCTTACTGGTGTGTTTTTTCTCATGGTTCAATGAGCTTAGATAGCCTAACTCCTATCAGCTCTTCTCTCAATCTCTTAAAATCCCCAACTGAAAACCTTCCTTTCTTCTGAAATTCTCTTCTCCCTCACTGATCTAGCAAAGAAGTATTATCCATGCTCAGTAGCTGGTTAGTAGGGTGATAAATGACTTGTCAGAATAAGCTTTCTCAAGACATGTCATAAATGGGATAAGCCTTTGTTCTGAGGAAATCCCAGTCCTTCCAAAAGGCAGCCCATCATCCATCCCCCCAGGGCTCTGTAGTCTGATACCACGCACCATTCTCACACAGCCCAAAGCCTGCAATTTTCAAAGCAGACTAAATGACTTGAGAAATTTAACAAATATTGGCTTCCTGGTTCATTTAAAAATCCCAGCAGCTTTTGCTAGACTGGCAACAGATAACATACTCTGTTCTCTTTAAATACAGGCAGCCATAATAGAAAAATCATTCTCTCTCCTATTTCTCTCCTGTCTCTCCAGGCTCCTATTTCTCTCAGTTGTTGTTTTCAGGAACCTGGAACCAAAGAATGCAGAAAGCTGCTGCCTTGCATCACTGCAGCTGTTTTTTCCTGCACTCACATAAAGCTTACCAGGTATGAGCAGCTTTGCATGCTGGTTTTCTGCATTTGTCTGTAACAAAGCTACAAAGGCATCCACTAATTATTTATAGTGATGAGCACTGTTCTGTATCTTCTAAAACACTGGTGCCTGCACCACTATGTCCTGCTTTGAGTTCAACTTGACTATAGTTGTTTTTGTGTTATGGAGATTTACTTCTTTGTTTTGTTTGAGGGATAACACTGTTTTATGAATACAAATATCAGGGTCATTTTGCTCTCCTTCTGTTAATAGATAGATGTCAAATATCTTTGCCCCGTACTGACACAACAGCAGTGCAAAGCAGTATGAAGGGCAGTTAAACATCTGCCTGTGTGTCTCTGCCTTCTCCTTCCATGGCTGTGTTCTCCAAGGCTTAGGTCAGTGCTTTGCCAGGCTCGCAGTTCTCCTCTCCTGCACTTCAACCCCCTCTGACAGAGCAGATACACCCTGTCTTTCTCAGCAGATGCTGCAGTCAGCTTACTGACCTTTTTGTTTGTTTTTCTCTCTCTGGGTGAGGATTTTCCACCTTTAAACCTCGCAGTCCACCTGCATAAAACTAATTCTCTGAGTGCATTCCTGTGCGACCCGATCTAGGTGGGCCTGCTTTGGCAGGGGGGTTGGACTGGATGATCTCTAAAGGTCCCTTCCAACCCTACCATTCTATGATTCATTACCCAACTATTAGCCAGGCATAGCCCAGCTAGTGAGATTTCAGAGATCTGTATTCTACTACCAGTTCAGGACAAAGAGATGATGTGTTGGGCATTGGTACTGCATGTATATTGTACAGCTGGGGAGCTGGAGCATTAACAAGATCATAGCTTTATGGAATTAACTGGAATTCATGTCTGTGGTTTCTCAAATCACTCGGGTCATCTCATGTCATGTTCTGTATAATACAGACCAAAAAATAATGTCAAATTTGTCAGTTTGGTAAAGGGTGTACTTAAAATAAATCCATAGCTTTTAATTATAGATTTAAAAAGATGGAGAGACTACTGCTGTACTTAATAAATAATTCAAATAGCTAATTATGCTGTATTAAAAAAACTCCAAACAACAAAGATACTTTATTTTCAGTCTGAATTTGTCCAGCTTCAGCTTTCAGCCATGGTATCTCATTCTGTCTGTGGTTGTAGGCACACAGCAAGCTCAAGTCATCTCATAATAATTGAGCATAGTGTAAGGCACACTTTAGGTCTCTGGAGTGTTTCAGGGTGTTGTACCAACCACAGCAGGGCAAGATAGGTGTCTTAATAAAGCCTATGAGCAAGGTGATGGCAGAAGATCTGAGGTGGCTGTAAACTTTCTCCCTAAACGTGGATGATCTTGTGATGAAACCACAGTGGAATTGTTTGGTCTTTTCCTAAATATCTAAAAACAAATATGGCATTGACAGTTATTGAAAGTGATCTTTCCCTCCAGCTGTTTCGCACTAGGCTTGGGTGCTGTATAAACAATACCTGCTGTGATGTACACAAACACTTAGGCAAGCACCATCTTTAATGAACAGAAAACATATATATTCTCAAGTGCTGTAATCACTAGTATGTGTTTGTACCATAGTAATATTTGAAGGCCTACAGAGAACTGTTGACCCAAATGAAAGAGTTTGAGTGTCCCTCAGGGACAGCTTATCCGGACATGCTCAGGAGCAGAATAAGCAGTATTGAGCATTAAGGTGACTTGTGATTTGCAAGTGTGAGAAGGCCTGGCCATGAGCTGCACTGGAGCTGTGCGTGCAGGCTCACTGTAGAGCAAGACAGCTGAGAAGCAGCCTGTGAAATGCAGTATGGGCAGGCTCTTGAAGATAAATGACAAGATTTGAGGTCTTTGACCTCAGAGCATGAAAACCACAACTCCCATTCTGAGAAGATTTGTGCAGACTTCACACTTATAACTACAAACTCTTCCCTTGAGTAGACGAGCTCTCTGCCCTGAAGTTAAGCATATGGGTACAGCGTGCAGGGGTGGTGTTTTAAATACAAACCAGCTCTGGAGGAAGTAAGCAATTTTTCTTGAGCACAGTAGCTAAGACACGGCTGTGTTTCAGGGCTGGCAGGGATTTTAGATTCCCAGAGCAGATAAAACAGCTGGTGAAAGGCTAATGCACCGAAAATACATGGCTTATGTACTTTGTCGTTTCTTTCCTTAGCACAGTCTCTATCACCAGTTTATAATGGACTATGAACTGGGAAAGAAAAAAAGTCAGTACGTTACTGTTCACGGCATGAAGTTAATTCTCTGTATGGCACTGCCTGTGTTCTAAGACGGCTTATAGCTATGTGTCTAGAGTCAGGCCTTCAAGTAAACTTCATGTAAAGAAAGAAATATTTGCAAGAAAAGGAGTACAGAACACAAATAGCTAAATTTTGCATTTTCCAGCATTATAGTAACTTACGTATCCGATGATAAACTCACAAGTGCTCTTACTACTCAGACTGCAGTTTCAATCGCTGTTGATTTTATGTTCCTTAATGTTGGGGTGCACAAGCTTCAAAACCAAACAGACCTTGCAGTCAGTAACCCTAGATACAGATACTCAATGGATTTGCAGAAAAATAGTAATTTTGAAAATATAAGCAGCTTCTCTTTTCCCTCTCTGTTGCAGCCAGTATCTCAAGTATCCAAGTATCTCAATCATTAGAACCATCTTTGCTTTGCAAAATACCGGTTCACACAGAGAGTCATTTGCCTTGATTGATCATTAGGCACACCTATAGCACACGTCACTACCAAAGTACAAGTCAAGTATTTCTGGTTTGGGTTAGTACAAATCAGTTTTTCCATATGGTCGTAAGCCACCAAAGAGTAATATATGTTATTAATTACTTACTTAAATTCATTTGTAGCTCAAAGCCTACATGTTGCTGGTTCCAAAAAGCCATTAGGAAATACTCCAAACCTTGATTTAATGCTAACTAAAAATATCACATCCTCAGTTCTGTACAGTGGGATGTCAAGGGTGACAATATTTGTCCTGGACATCCGACACGAATCCATGTTCCTTTCATATGACCTGGGTTCCACGGAAAGTACAATTCCATTCTTTCCCTCTTCAGAATAAGTTCCCTTAGCTTTCTTAGATCACTCCTGGGTGCTTTAAAGACATTAAGTTGTTGTTGACTGAAATCTATTGATCACCAGTGAAATCCTTCGATCACCTTTCCTCTTCTGTGTTTACTTGCCTTACCTAAAAAAGAAGTCTGAATAACTTTGGCAGCTGAAAATTCTAGGATTTGGGAGGGGAGAAGGGAAGCTGTATTTCAAAACCAGAAAACCAGTTCAGGAAATTCCAGTCAGTTCCAATCCTTGAGCCTGTGAGTCTCCTTTAATTAGCACTTCCAGTTGGCCAGATTGTTGCTAAGAAGGTAATTAGAGAGCCTGATCAGTAATCTCAAAAATGTTGATACCTCAGGATTTGAGAACCAAACCAACTTAAATGGAAGAATCTGCCAATTAGACATTGAGACCTTCAGGAACAAGCGCTCTACTTAGAAACCTGATAATGGTTGTGTCAACTATTTTGCTATTGCTAAAACATTTTACAACATTTACATTGAAAGGCTTCACCAAATTAGGGTGGTTTTTTTTTTGTAATCACAGTTTACTTCTTTATAGTAATGAAGAGGGGTTACAATCTTGACTGGTGTTCAAAAGCATCACCAATCCTCCCCTTGAAAGGTTAATTTAAAATACAGAAAATGGGCCACCTTCTTCTCTCCTGATAGTTCTGTAATAAAAGGTTGATTGTTCAAGCAGCAGCATTCAATTATTTTGCTTCTGATGCTATCTACGTGTAAAAAAAAAAAAAAACCTAGCTAAGCTCGGATGGTCCCTGCAAGCTTTCCAGCCTTCAGCGCAAGGATGCAAACCAAAAAGTTAGAGCCTCACAGTTAACATTCAAAATGGGAAGTATGATGTCGTCAAGTTAAAGGATGAAATTTATTTCCTGGAATATCAGTGATATGGGAATATTTCTAGAGTGTTGGCTCTTTACTTTTTAGTGACACTCACTCTTCAATTATGTTTGCCGGCAGAAAAAAATGTACTAACTAGGGAAGTTAGAGTGGCAGCCGGTGTTCAGAGAAGTTGCTCAGAAACGTAGCCATCCAGTTCTTGTAGGATTATTCATGATAACTAGACCTCTACAACGGACACTGAAAACTTATGCTATATTAATAGATTTAGTACAGTTGAAAAGGTGAACAAATTTTTCCCTATCTGCGGATTTTGGTTGACATTTTATTCCACTGGAGCTGGGACACTGCAATGATAGACGTGCAGAACAAAAGCAATGAAATGTATTGCTCTGAGTGCAATGGTTGAAGCAACACTGATCTCCAGAAGTTTATGGAGGAAAAGAAATACAGAGTTTTATGAGTATGCATCAAAACTGCAACTATTGAATATAATAACATCCTGGAACCACAGTGAGAAAATACATCTAGTGTAAAATACCTGAGCTTTTGAAGGGAAAGTAGTGAATTTCTCAAACCATTTGGAAACTTTTCGTTAATTTTGTTGTTGGCGTGAGTTTTATCCCCACATTTACTCATTTTTACTTCCTGATCTTATAGGCGGGAAATTGAAAAGACGGGAGTCTTTCAGAGGAGAAAATCAATGCTGTCATAATGGATCCTCACAAACAGCACCTCAAAGCGGCTCTGGCATTGGAAAGAAGCTTGGCAGTGCTGAGCAATCAGATAAAGCACGTTTTATTTGCAAGCCAGTCGAAGCAGGTCTCTAAACAGACCAGTGCACAGATGTATTCTCTGGGTTTTTTTTCAAGTCTTGTCTCTTATTTAAGAGAAAGGGACAAAATGGGAACCCAACCAATACAGAACCAAAAAAAAAAAAAAACCACCCCAATTGTTTTGCCAAAACAAGTAAAATTCCTGTTTTGTGATTGAGATGTTTGAGTGTGTGGTTTGCTAATTGGTCCGTGTTTTTTCCTCCCAAAGAAATGGTATGATTGTGTATATGCTGTACAGCTGGCAGTTCATTGTGATGACCTGCAGTTCGTGTTTGCAAAACTGCCACATTTATTCTGCCCCCTTAAATACAAAGTGACCAGTGCCTATGAGCACATGGAGACTCCACAGAGCCTGAGCCAAGACCCACATTCCAAGAAGCTCATGGAGTGCTGTGACACCATTACACTCTGAGCAGAGGCATAATCACGCACAAGAATCAGTTCCCTTGGCCAATTCATGTTTCCTGTATTTCTGTGAGAAACTCTGTCATCCTCATTCCCCTCCTGCCTCCTAGCTGCTTCGCCGAAAGGTAATACTGCAAAATCCCTCCTTTCTTAGCCAGGAGGAGAGCAGCAGTAAACAACTTGAGGACAATAGCACCAGACATATGGAAAACACTTCATTTTTACAGAGCAGTCACATGCAAATGCTTTGCTAATGAGAATTCCCAAATGTTGGAAAAAAAACATAACCTGCTTGCTAGTTGTTGAAGCACCGTACTTTTTTGTAGAATGGAACATCTCTTTAGAAGTTTTGAAATGACCCAGAAATTATGATTTAATTTTTTTTTTTTAAGGCAATAATGAATTCTAGACTGGAAAAGTACTAAAAATACAGGTTAGGGAGCAGCTCAACACTCAGGTAAGTAGGCCAGTAATGACCTCATACTTTCCATTTCCAGTGACTTTCATGGCTTTTAAGAAGTCTTTGGCAGGGGGAAGACTTTTGGTTGTTTGGAGGACCCCGATCAATCCTCATTTTCAGCTCCGAGAGGTGCGTGACACCTCCTGGCACTTTGCTGTGGTTCCTCTCCTAACGGCGTCCCAGGGGGGACAACAACCCACAGCACCAGCACCTCTCTCAGCGTTTGCTGCCCGCGGAAAGCAAGCAGTGCCAGCCTCGCTGGACGGTGATGGCAGACGGCTGGGATTGGACCCCCCCCAACCCGTGCTCAGCCCTGAGGCAACGGCAGCTCCTCGCGCAGTGTTTCTCCAGCGAAGGGCTGGCTCAACGCGGCTCCTCGGCCGCACTGGAGACAGACACGTATAGAACTCCGGGAGATGGTTTCAGAGGAGCCCCGCGTTGCCCCCTGCGCGGGCCGTTCCCTACAGCGCTGCGAGTCCCTCGCAAGGGCTCCGGCGGCCGGTCCCCAGCACCGCCCCCCCCGCCCGCTCCCTCCCC
>WBNH01008889.1:0-21617 GCA_013401255.1 Urocolius indicus | reverse complement strand
TGTGCCAGGGCTCACTCACTTGAAAACAAAAGAAGTTTCCTCTCATTTTCACTTCCTGTGTTCCAGCTTGTGCCTATAACCCCTGGTCCTGTCACTGATGCTACAGAAAAATGACTCCCCCCAGCCTCTTGACACTTGCTCTTTAGGTATTTATGAGCATTGATAAGGTCCTCCTTCAGCCTTCTTTTGATTAGTCTAAACAGTCCCAGGTGTCTCAGCCTTAAAAGGAGAATAGGTAAGGATTTCAGCCGAACTGCGTTACTGTGAGGACATCAGTTGATCCGGTTAAAGTAATGTGTAATGGAATTTTTCAAGTGTATTAGGTCTGGGGTGGTGATGATTTTCCACAGCAGCCCTTGTAGTGCTTGCTATGCTTTCTGTTGGTAGCTAAAAACGTGTTTTGATAGCACATGAGTGTTTTGGCTACTGCTCCTGAGGCATCAAGTCTGTCCCTCCAGCTTCCCTTCCCTCACCTACACCAGTAGCTGTGGGTAGGCAGGATCCTAGGAGGGACAACGGCCAGGACACTTGACTCAGACTGACCAAGGAGATATTCCATATCATGTGACATCAGCTCAGCAATATACACTTGAGGAGAGGAGCAGGAAGAAGGAGGCATTTGTGATTCATTTTGCCTTCCAAACCAACCATTATGCATGCTGAAGCCCTGCTTCTCAGGAAGTGGCCAGAGATCACTACTGATGGGAAGTAGAGAGTAACATCTTTATTTGCTTGGCTTCTCACACATGTGGCTTTGTTATTTCTTTATTAAACTGCCTTTATCTTAACCCCCTTATTTTCTCCCCTCCTTGGCTTGCTGAGGGGGAGATTAGCACCTGGTACTCAGCCAGGGTCAAAGCACCACATCAAGGCACCTAAAGGAATTAGGTGCCCAATGGCCATTGGAGAGCATTTCAAATAGGGTACTTATGATCACAAAATTTCAAAAGTTTTCAGGAGATTTTCATTTTCATCAAGCGTGGCACATCTCTGACTTTCTCCTTGTTGCTCATTGTGAAGTATTTTTGTCCACAATGCTGAGCTCAGCTAGACCTTTCCAAAGAGGATTATTTTGCAAGACAGCTATGTTGGCACTACAGGTAAAACAAACATTAGCTTTGCCTCTAAAATGGACATTATCATTACTGAGCAAGACATCACAGGAGTCTTTGTTTCACAGCGCAGAACAGTGACCAAAGTTGCTTACAGTCGGCTGCTTTCCAAAAGATTCAAGAAAAAATTTGCCCCAGCTGCCTCAGCTGCAGCCAATTGGGTCAACATTAAAGATACAGGCTCCTTATCACACTATGGCATTTATGTGCTTAGACTGCAGCAAGTGCAGCCTTCACCACCAAGAAGATGAAGCTGTGTTGTTTTACCTTGTGCTTTCTACAGCCTACCATGCTGGTACAGTTTTCCGAGTTTAGTTTGTACAAGGTAATTTGGTGGATCTGGTTGCTTTGTTTTCTATATTTTCCCCAGATAATTCCTTTGTTGCAAATAATTCTGATCAGTAGCATCTGTAATCCTTGGGACTTAAAAATCTATAACCCCAACTTCCTAATGCCCTGAGTTCCTTGATTACCTGCAATGCTTTTGATTCTGCAAAAGGGTTGGCCTCATTTACAAATGTCAGCCAATTCAATATCTTCAGGATGTCCGCAGCACCTCTTTCAAAGTAGTGTTAGTCAGGAATGTTAATGTCTTGGCAAATCTGGCTTTACCACAAGACTATGTTTCCTCCTAAGTGCCACTTGAAGCATGTATTTTAAATTGAACATTTTTAAGGTGTATATAAGGAACTGAATATCAAGCAGCATAAGTGGGTTCAGCTCCACTGCCTTGGTAAATTTGTGTCTGTTTATCTTAAATGAGAATCTATCTCAAGGGTTATGGCAGAACAATAGGATGGTTTTTTTTCTTGTTTGCTATTCATTTTCCCTGCAAATTAGTTCTGGAAACTATTCAGAACCTTTGCATCATCACAAGCTCTGCATTTTGAATGTGTTTCTAAAATAAACTCGCTGTGAGATCACAAGCCAGTTTAAAGACAGTAGTTTAAAGATAGCTTTGCAAGTGAAATTAAATCTCTGGAGGGCTTTTTTTAATTATTAAATTCAATTTTTAATTAACCACAACAACAAGAAAGAAATATTATACCAGGAAGAGGATGAGTACCTAGGGTCTAGTCCTACTGGAATCACCTCTGGCATTTTTCCTTCCATTATGAACCATGTTTTTGGCTTTATGGTGTACACTTTGAAAGAATTTAAAGATGTTTTTCTCTTGGGATTGTTGCTTGTTTTTTTTTGTTTTTTTTTTTTTTTCTGGGGTGTATGGCAGGAAATTTCCTGTGTGTCTTAACAATATCCAGTTGCTTGCAGTCCTTTCTTTCATTCCTATCTTGCTATGGAAAGTTACTGGTTTGGTTTTGATTGCTTTTAAGTATCCTTCCTTCTGAATGTCCAAACTTATGTCTTACTGAAATTTGTCAACTTTGCTTTGAAATAGTCATCTCTAGAATTAGTGTTGTGTGAGTTAAAGAAAAAGTACTAATAAAACTTTTTTAAAAGGTCTTTGAAAAAAAAAACATGTAATGGAGATCATTGTTCTTTTCTAGCAATTTTCTTTCCCCTTCTCTATCAGCCTCATTTCCAGAGTTGATGATAATTGATTACAGTCTCAATTTGTTGAATAGCCTTAAGAAAATGTACTGGCATTCCTGTCTCTCATTATGGGATTCACATCAAGGCTTGGATGACCTTGTCAGATTTATCTACATTACAGAGACACTCTGAACTACATAGGAGACCAAAGCTGAACAAAAAAGAATGACTCCTCTAGGGAAAGCTCCCTCTCATGCTTTTGCACCTCTGGAGAAGAGTGGCAGCCTAGAAGGTCTGGAGCCGTACTTGTGGCCACTGCAGCTGTCTATGTGATTTGGGGCAAAATACTTCGAAGAGTTTGCACAGTTGAGTACCTTGGCATAGCTTGGATGACTGGCTGGGTTCCCTGCTTTTCATGTAAGCTCAGAGTGTCTCTTAAGTCTGTGTTGTTCTGTGTTGCGCTACCATGTTGCACCACCATCATACTACTTCATCAGCCTTTTACACTGAATAGATTAAAAAGGATTCTGAAGTACTGCCATGACAGACAACATATAGGACAGAGAACTGAATTTCATTTGCATTTCACATCTTTCTTGGAAAGAATTGTGCAAGAAGCCAACACAAATCTGAAGCCATTAGGTGCTGTTTTGTGAGGTAAGATCTGCATCTCCAGAAAAAAAAGAGAAACCTGGAGATTTACACAGGCTTGGGAATAGCAACATTGAAGTATTTGGCAAAGCAAAGATTTATTCATGCTGTCAGCAGGGTGATTTTAATATTCTCTGGAGGTGATCTTGAGTGAGGTAGGGGTCTCCTGTAACGATGAAAGATACGATGTGGCAATTATGCTATGTCGTGGTTTTGCCCAGCCAGCAATGAAGCACCATGACAGTCTCCCACCATCCACCTCCACCCTCCTTAGGACGGCAGAGGCCCCAGCAAAATGGGAGGAAAAAAGATAACCAAGGATGTTGTGAATCGAGACAAGGGCAGAGAAGGCTCACTGACAATTAAGCTTCTGGGCAAAACAGACTCCAGTACTCGACTTGGAAAATAAAGAAAGTTTCTTCTACTACCTACAAGAAACAGAACAGAACAAAAAGCAAAAACAGAGGAGGATGATGAGAAAAATATAACCAACACTTTAAGATCTCCCTTCTCCATCCCTCCTTTCTTCCCAAGCCCAGCTCCCTGCTTCCAATATCTCTACCTCCTCCACCCACAACAGCTGAGGGGGGCAGGGAATGGAGGATGTGATCAGTCTCTCACAGATAGTCTCTGCCACTTCTCTCTTCTCAGATGAGGACAGCTCCTGGCATTCATCTCCTGCTCCAACATGGAGGCTCTCCCATGGGACACAATCCTTTAATGAACTTATCTGGTGTGAGTTTTCCCTGCAGCTGCAGCTTCTTCTGATACAGGGTCCCTCACACAGAACAAGACCTTCTCTGCACTTAGTTTTAATTAACCTCTTTGCTGTGGGTTCTTTCCCACAATTATAGCTTTTGTCAATATGCAGTCCCTCACGCGGGACAGGGCCTCCTCTGACCATAGTCACTTCCACTGGCATGATATCTTTAATGAAGGGCATCACTGCCCCTCATGCGGGGTCTTCAACAAAGTGCAAACAAATCTCTGCTTCACCGGTCCTCTCTACAGGATGCAGGGGAGTCTCTGCTCCAACACACATCCTCCTCTCTTCCATCACTGACCTTGGAATCCACATGGTCACTTCTCTCTCTCCCAACAACTTGCATCACCACCAGCTGGAAAAAAATTAATAAACAGAAAAAGAAAGAAATAGGAAGAACCCTCCTCTTCCAGCTTCTTCTTCTTAAAAAGTGATTGTGATGGCACCTAATGGTCTGAGCCCCAGCAATAGGTCTGGCTCAGAGCTGGCGAGAGTTTTGAGCAACTTCTTACAAGAGCCATCTTTGCAGCCCCTTCCCCATTACCAGAAATGGCTCCATGTCAAACCATGTCGTGCCAGATGTATATTTGTAATTCTCTGCTTTAAAAGAGTATCAGGATTATATCTGCTTTAGTGACTGTAGAGAGGTCAAGTTCTCTGGTAACGAGGAGCATGTAGCTAGAAAAAACTAAATAGTACTTTAAAGCTCATATTGCAAAGATCTTATAACATAAGAAATGACTATGCATTCTGAGTAAAAATGTTCTAAAGGGAAGCCAGATGTTTAACTTCCTTCTCTGTCTATATTTACATTCCTCATTGAAGCAGGCTAAATGTTAAGAACAGACTCAGACAGTGACAATGCCCATATTGCCATGAGCATTTACAGAAATACTTAAAAATAGTCTAAATGGCTTCTATTGAGAGATTTTCTTTTCCCCCTCAAATGTCAAGTTTTCCTGTTTTCTCTTCTTGAAGGGCTTTCCTTGAACTCACTTTTTGTAACCTCTAATAGCATCCCAATCCTAAGATACTCAGTCCTCTGTACCCACTGTCCCAAGCTGACCAATCCAGGACTACATTCCTAAGTGACATTGTGCCTTAGGCTAGGACATATAGCAGTGTAGCAAGTGAGTGTGTAGAAGAAGACTGGTTTTGAGTGTGAGAAAATCAAATGACCATGGGGTAAATTTGCTCTCTTGAGCTGGCACTGCTTTACATCCAGCAACTTGTATTTGGATTTGCCATATTTTTAAATACAAAAGCAGTTTGACTTTTCAAAGGTTAATACATTAGTACTAACCTTCTAGTTAAACATGGGAAAGCCGGTGGCTTTCCATCCAGTCCCACCATCTCTCCTTCTCTGGTACCTTCTTTGAACACACAAACGAATCACAGAATTATATTCTGGTTTCAACATGGTGAGAGAAAGAGAAGTCAACAGTTACTTATTCAAAGCTAGTGGAAGCTGCCTGTATATGCCTTATTTCTTTGCTGGTGGGCAATTATCTTTATTGCACAAGGCTCCCCTCAGCTGTGGGAGACAATCCAAGCAGGAAAAAATGAGATATGATTCCCTCATGGTGAGTCAGCTGTTTGTTTTCTTTCCAGTAGCATGTTGTTTTCTATGAAGAATTCCATATTCATACAGACCTGTTCTCAAAGCTCCTTTATTCATAAGCCAATTTAATAACTATTTTGATTGTTGAAAATTGCACATTGCATATTTAGAAGACATTTAACCCATTAGAGAGGCAGCATTGCTGAGGGGTGTCTTGATGAATTCAGAACAGCTTTTTTGAGGGGAGAGATGTAAGCTTTTGGAATGCATTGGTCAGCCTCACCTCTGTCCCTGGAAAGGTGATGGAACAATTTATCCTGGATGCTGTCTCCAGGCATTTAAAGGACAAGAAGGTCATTAGGAGCAGGCAACATGGCTTTACCAAGGGGAAGTCATGTTTGACCAACCTGATAGCCTTTTATGAAGATGTAACCAGGTGAATAGATGCTGGTAGTGCAGTGGATGTGGTTTATCTGGATTTCAGTAAAGCATTTGACACTGTCTCACACAGCATCCTTGCAGCAAAACTGAGAAGGTGTGGACTGGATGATCAGGTAGTGAGGTGGATTGTTAACTGACTGAAGGGAAGAAGGCAGAGAGCTGTGATCAATGAGGTAGGGTCTAGTTGGAGGCCTGTATCTAGTGGAGTCCCTCAGGGATCGGTGCTGGGACCATTACTATTCGATATATTCATTAACGATCTTGATAAGGGAACAGAGGGCACTGTTAGCCAGTTTGCTGATGATACTAAACTGAAGGGAGAGGCTGACACACCTGAAGGCTGTGCTGCCCTTCAACAAGACCTGGACAGGCTGGAGTGTTGGGTGGAGAGACAGGTAATGAAATTCAACAAGGGCAATTATATAGTCTTTCATCTGGGAAAGAATAATCTCATGTAGCAGTACAGGTTGGGGAATGAACTCTTAGAGAGTAGTGTAGGAGAAAGAGACCTGGGGGTGCTGGTGTACAACACAATGACCATGAGCCAGCAACGTGCCCTCATGGCCAAGAAGGCCAATGGCATCTTGGAGCGTATTAGAAGGGGTATGGTGAGTAGGTCGAGAGAGGTTCTCCTCTACTCTGCCCTCATGAGACCACATCTGGAATATTCTGTGCCCTTCAGTTCAAGAAGGACAGGGAGCTGCTGGAGAGAGTTCAGCACAGGACCACCAAGATGATGATGGAGTGGAGCACCTCTCTTATGAGGAAAGACTGAGGGAACTGAAGCTCTTTAGCTTGGAGGAGACTGAGGGATGATCTCATTCATGTTTACAAATATATAGAGACCAGTGTCAGGAGGGTGGAACCAGGCTCTTCTCAGTGATGTCCAATGATAGTACAAGGGGCAACAGGTACAAAGTGGAACATAAGAGTTTTCAAAAAAATACATGGAAAATTTTCATCACTATGAGGGTGATGGAGCATTGGAACAGATTGCCCAGTTGGGTTGTGGAGTCTTCTTTTCTTAGGACATTCATACCCCACCTGTATGAGTTTGTGTGTGAGCTACTCTAGGTGGTCTTGTTTTGGCAGGGGAGTTGGACTAGATATGTTTCAACATCCCTTCCAGCCCTTCAGATTCTGTGATCCTGTGATTGGGAAGCTTTATGAATAAAACATTTGAATATAATAAGACTTTTAGTGTACATTTAGTTACATTATAATATCTCTGATATCCAGATGCTGGTGATAGTTAAAGGCCTAAAGCACAGTTTATAAAACAAGCTACTTGGCATTTTAGAGATTCAATGAGACCTGATGTGAGACTCTAGGGATCAATCAGCTTAACTAAAATAGGGAAGCTTGGACAACAGATAATCTCTGTGAGTGTGACCCACAAGAATGAATTTAGCTAATGCTTGATTTTTGTAGATTGAGATACGTGGAACATTATACATATGATTCCAGAGACTTTGCTGGGCAGCAAAATGTTTCACAAAGAATGCAAGAGTGTGGCTTGGTGGTATTAGTTGTGCTGTTAATTTGGTTCACAACTTCATGAGCCTCAACTAACTGCCTCAAGATAATAGCAGTTATCGGGTTGATTTCAGTGTGAAACTTACGGATCCTGGTTTTGCTTTTGGGAGAGGAGATACTCTGCAGCCATTTTGTTTGGATCTATGAACCACCAGCCCACTGGTTCTGGCTGTGACACTGAAGATATGAAGTACAGACATACTTCCAGCTCACTCTGTCCATTCTTGTTCTGGTAGTTGCACTAGGGACTGTTTAAGGTGTGTTGTAATCTGGATAGAGATAGACCTTTTCTTCAAAATGCATAAAGATGCCATTTCCTGTCCAACAGAAGCCTTACAAATGGGCACAAATACAGAACTAAACTGCAGCAAAACAGAGGAGCTGAGGTAACAGCCTAACTTTATAATGAAGTGTTCAGCAGTAGGTGAGAAACAGAAGACACACAACTCTGCTAGCTCAGCTTTAAAAAGTAGCTGTTTACTTTCCATCTTAAGCTCTGAATATATGAACATTTGATCTATCCTGTACTATCAGTTGCTGAACATAAGCCACGCTGTGTTTTTACTGACAGTCATGTCATATGTATACTTAAGTGATGGTAAAAGAAAACGTAAGTGCTCCTCTGGGTAGAGAGGTTTAGGTTGGTTAACACTCAAAGTAGACAGTCTTGTTATCCGGATGAGACGTTCAGATGGTATAAATACCTATTTTCGTTTCTGTTTTCACAGAAGTATGATTTACATCCTTCTGTTAAGTGTTGTTTTGGATCCTTACCTTGTAAAACATGAAAGAGGAAGATACTTAACAAAGCAGGAGGAATATGGCAAAGGTAGAAGTTGCGATGAATTGGATCAAAACTTGTTAATGTGAAAATAATGGTATCCTCGGAAAAGCTGAAAAAGAAGGTCGAGAAATCAAAGCTTCTTTCATATTATGTAGCAACTTGCAAATATTATGGAACTTCCATTTTTAGGGGTCATATATTCTTACAACCGAATGATTATAAAGACAGCAAAATGAGTTCCTAACTTAGGGTGGTTAGTCTAAACATGACAGTACTTGAAGACAATAAGTAAGATTGCTCTGAGTAAGAAAAGTGTACTTTCAGTACTGGAATTCTAAAAAACTTTGTGTTTATAGACTTAAAAAATGCTGAGATATTTAAAGTATGGGGAGGACGATGTATGTTTTGTCTCTTGGAAATGTATATTGTCAATATAGGATTAGTTTGGGTACAGCAGAACTTTTGTACTTAGTTGCACCACTACATGGCTGCCTCATCAGTAGTTTTCAAGTTCAGAACATCTTTGTAGAAGTCTTACTTCATAGGGTGACCATGGCACCACCCCTCAAGTTATGAAATAAAGATGGTTTAAAATTCCACCAAATTCCAAAGGACTTATTTTAAACTTACGTATTTTCTTGTTTGTTTAGTTTTTTTTTCTCTAAATTCCACACATTTGAGACAAGGCAATATCTTTGTAATTTAAAAAAAATATTTTCAGTAAAAAATACATTTCTGCTTTTAACTACTAGAAAAAAAAAGGTAAAGGTAAGACCATAAAATGAAAAGCCATTAGACTGGTATCATTTTAATACCAAACTTGATGAGGTTTTTGACCCATCTACTTTCATTAAATACACAAGGCACCTTTTCCAACTTAACTATAGTGTGGTAAGGTACAGACCATTCTGCAATGTAAAGGATGCAAAATCTTTGCTGTATAGTATAACTGTCATGTAATCATTGTTAGGTAAACCCTAGATAATTGCTGGGTCTATTTAAGGTCTGCATTTTAAGAGTCATTGTAATAATTAGAGGAGAGGAGAGCAGCCTGAGTTAGCATAAGTTTGTGGCAGGGGTGTTCTGCCATTGCAGAAAAATTAAGTAGAAGTCCCACTTGTGTATTGCTGCTGTAAGAAGAGTATCATTAGATGATGTCATTCATTCAGAAGTTTTCCTGTAATGAATTCTTTAACAGAAGTAGCTAAAGGAAAATAAAAAGAACCCCAATTCACCCAATTCATTTTGTCATGCTGATGAAACAGTGATATTCTATCAGAAAAAAAGAAGTGGATTTCAGACTAGAGCTTTCATAAAAAAAATAAGTAAAAAAGATATGAATTGCAATGATAGTCATTTTCCAACTCTTTAGCTTTCAAAGGGAGTTTCCTTCTTGTTGCAAGATAAAGCCAATATGCTCCCTGCCTATCCTGTTGTATTCACGACAAGCCTGAGAACACTGAAGCAGCAAGTTAGCTATCAAGAGATTATGAGGTAGGTCAAGTTGGGGCTAAGGATCATCATGCCATTGACTCTAATGGGTATCAGCATTTCTCCCAAACACCCTGTGCTGGGTAGGGCAAACAATGACAAGAGAGACAGCAGTAATTGAAAATGTGTCTTGGAAGCATCTGTTTTAGCTGTAGACCTTTCATGTACAGAATGACACTACCATTTCAATGTCTTCAGCCCATTTATTGCAACAGGACTTTGTACATGGCTGAACTGGACTGGTTTTAGAAGTGCTCAGCTGTCAGATTGCTCGAGTGAAAATTGTTATATAGAGTGGCAGGGCACATCTGCACCTGCAACGTATAGGTATTATACTTTTCTTACTGTCCTTGGCTATTATGCTTTTCACTTTGAGGTTGCTCTGTCACCACAGAGAAGCTGCAGCTCTTGTGAAGCTATCTGAAAAGATTGTTTGTTTTTTTTTTACCATTTAGTGCATTAGAGTAAATCAACACTGATTTTTTGTTTACTATAATATGCTGGGCTGCAAACTACCATGGAACTTCTCTGTAGCAGCTCAGTAGCTTCTGGAAGCAGCATTGTCTGGGAGAAGGGGCAATAACTGCTCCAGCCATTGCTCGCATCTAAGACTGTAACTCTTACTGAAGTTGCTGTGGTTGTGTATTTTTTAATAATGTGAAGAGAAGGTAAGAAACTTGAAATACTTTTAATGGTGAAGTTAAAAGCCTGTTTAAGCTGGTATTCTTTGCATGCTGTAAAGCAGTCAGCATGGTGTTCGGCAGTGTGTAACTTGTGTACCGCAGGTGTGTAAAGGACCTAGCTGTGTAGTCTTTACCAGCTCAGGATTAATTTCAGTGGAAGCAAATTTAATTCATTACTGCATGTTTTTAAAATACTATCTTAATATGTTCAGTATCTGGATGCCAAAGCTACATACAGTTAGAAATGTTATGTATAAAGGTACGTAACTATAGGAAAAACTTAAGAGAGCTAACCATGTTTCTACCATCCATATCATTTGTGTGGAGGAGATGTTCTGAAAAATGTACTGTTGTCTGGCATCAAAAAATGAATCATTATTAGGTCAGTCCAAGTATTCAAGAGACCAAGTGAAGTGGCTGTAAAGATATCTTCTATTCTTACTTTGCTTATCTCCCTTAAAAATGTGATTCTGTGTCTTTGGCTATACGTTGAAATAGAAAAGCTTAAGAAAAGACTTTCCAGAGGATAAAATACTGGAAGGTTTGATCTACTCATAAGGCCTACGCACTTCCAGATGCAAGATATACCCAGTAGAAAAGACACAATTTCAGAAGCTGGCAGGCGAAATGGGAGGATGCAGTTCTGGACAGACTTGTCCAGAACTTTCCTTCATCCAAGCACTTATCTCCTGCAGGCCTTGTGATATGCTGCTTCTGTACCTGCAGGAAAAAGTTTACGGTGAAAGTACTGTCAGCAGAGTCTCATCTCTGCCACCCCAAGGCTTTTGCTCATGTACATCATGGCAAGGAGAACCAGGGAAAAGGCCTTCAGAAAAATAGTTGGCAGATCCATGTTGGAGAGTCTCTCAGTTGTGCTGAATGGGCTGCTGTGGCTGCAGGTTATATACAGGTCCATAACACTGTCTGCTGGCTCAGCAACTGCTGGCAGCCTCCTATTCTCATCCAGAGGGAGCTTTCCTTCATACTGTTCTGTCTCCCATTGTGTCCCTTCTGTATCTGCTCAGCTGGCAGGAGCTGAGATGTGTTTGCTGATGTAATACATTGTAGGAAACTGGCTGCCAGTAGCTAAAAAGCAGCATTTCTCTGCAATAGAGAACTAGATTGAGATTGGTTTTCTAAGGTTTTCTTCTTTGAAAGAAACACCACAAATTCCTATCAGTACTCAGCAAAATCACCGATCTCTGGTTCTGACAAGCCACGTGGGCATAAATTAGTGACAATACACGCCCTATGTTTCAGACAGCTTCCTGAGCTGGCCTTGTGAGATATAACTGTTATTCTCTGGCATTTGGGAGGGCAGGAAGAGTTTAACATAGACTTTTCCAGTGTAGTGTTTTTACCCCATCAAATATACCCATATTTAACAATTTGCTCTATTAAGTATAATGATGCTTTCTGCAGTACTTCAGTGTTTCTAGATGATATTTGGACTGTGCAATCAGACTGTGATTAGATGGTTTACAGTTCACAATCACTCTGACAGCTGCAATTTTTGTGGCTGTAGAAGCAATGGTGAAGGTGGTTTTCAGCAATGCCTTTTCTGTCATCTTACAATGAGGTCTGAACTTTGGCCAAAGACCTTGAAGAAAGATTTTGTGCAACTGGCTTTAGGCTTTCATGCAGGCTGTCAGTGACTCTAGGAGCCATTATACAGATCTGAATCTGTATAATGGCTCCTGTTACCTGCTGAATCACTTGGCAGCCGACTCCTCTTTTACCACATATCCTCTTTATCAACTCAAATAGATTTCCTGGCCTAAGAGCAGGATGACTAAAGCCCTGTCACATCCCCTCTGCTGAAAACACCAGCAGATTCCTAGTAAAAAAATACAGTTAGTCATTTCTTGCTTGGAAGAATACCACTCAGTAATTTAGTTCACTTTTGTCCTGTCAGCAGCAGCATGAAGGGCAATGTAATAGTAGCCTGACTGCTTTGTTCCAATTTTGTAATGAAATAACATCCTCAAAATTTAACCTTGTAATATTAAGAAGTATATGATTTCCATTCAGAAACCCAGGAGACACCTGATTAACTGTCACTATTATAATTTTCACTTTACAATGATTTTTACTGTAGCTAGACTGTGGCGATGACTCTTGAGACTTCAACAATAATTTTTTTTTTCACTGAAGTTTAAGTAGAACCTTTAAAAAGACTTTTTGAGAAACAGTTTTGGAGAAATTTACCTTTTTGCTGTGAAAGTCAGCAACTGTGGGGTTGAGCTCTGCTGGCAGCTCATGGAGGACCCAATGGCAGAGAGGGTGGCTGTGCCTGTGTGGGCTGTGACTCTGTGGGGTGGCAGTGTTGGAGCGGGACATGCCTGGAGTTGTGCTGCTGTGGAGGAGATCTGTGCTGGAGGAGTTAGTGAGGAGCTGCAGCCCCAGGGAAGGGCTCACACCAGAGAGGTTCATTAGTGACTGTATCCTGTGGGAGAGATCCTCCGTTGCAGCTGAGGAAGAATGTGAAGAGTCCTCCTTCTCTGAGTGAAGAGGAGGAAGAAGCAGCAGAGACCATCTGTGAGGGACTGATTGCAACCCCCATTCCCTGTCCCCTGCGCTGGTGAGAGGGAGGAGGCAGAGATATGGCAAGCGGGGATCTGAGCCTGGAAAGAGGGGAGGGGTGCGAGAAGGTGGTTTTAAAAGTCTGGTTGTATTTTTCTCATCCTCCTGCTCTGGTTTTGCATTGTGATTTTCCTGCTTTTGACTGGTGGCAAATTAAATTAATTTTGTTCTCCAAGTCAAGCAGTCTTGTTTGTTTTGCCCAGGACCATAACTGGTAATCTCCCTGTCCTTGGGGATTTCCATGAGGCCCTCAGTACCTTTTCTTTCCCCATACCACCAAGCAGGGCAAGAGAAAAGCAAGCGAGCAGCTGCATGGTTTTTCTTGTCTGGCTGGCCCTAAACCACAACACAGCAGGAAGATGGTATGTGGCAGCTGACTGGTGAAATACCTCCAGAAACTCCCCAGAGAGTTTAACCCAGCCTAGGAAAGATTTTTCTTCCATGTTATAAGACTGTAGATAGGCCAGCAAAATTTTTTACAAAGGAAGCCATTATAACTTACATGGTATAAATCCACATTAAGGCAGTTTTGTGGTTTGTGGGTTTGGGTAGGGGGAGGGTGTTGATTGGGTTGTATTTTTTTGTTTGTTTGTTTGGGTTTTTTTTTGCTTTCTATTCACCTATGAAACTCGTTTTCTCATAAAGCTATCAGGTGAAAATATTAAAAGAATTAAGGACAGATTTGGGTATTACAGGGATAACTAAATTGTGCACTGGCAAGAGAAAATGCTAAACAAAGGAGGCTCTTGGAAGACATAAAAGAACTTCTACAACAGGAATTGCCACCTGTCTATTCAAAGTTGGGAGGATGCCATCATGTACCTTGGTCCAAATATTTCCCTTGCATCCTGTTCCAAGGTACTTGACGTTAGCTGTTGTTACAGGTTGGACGTAAGACTCGGAGCTTATGGTTTTACCTACTCCTGATATTTTTACCAAAGGCTTTAAGACATATTGGCTATAATGATGTTCCATTCTGTGTCTCTTTGCCTATGTGTAACGACAAGGGCTGATGCATTTGAACATGTCACTGAGAAGGTATATCCTGGAGATTAGCAAAAGTTTGAATGATAAAATAACAAGAATACATACTCACAGGGATGACTATAAAAGAAAATATATTTCCAGAAATAATAATACTTTCAGTGCAATTTAATTATCTAATTCATCATTATCATGTTCAGGCTGAACAGGTTTTTGTAAAGCCAATTTGAAACAACAGCAGCTGTTTTTCTCCATCACACACTTTTCGATTCTTCTTAACCAACTTTGAATGTCTTGACAGTAAAAAAGAAAAAATGTTATCACACAACTCACTGAGTTTTGTTGGTTTTTTTTTTCTTTTTAATATTGTTAGAGGTTAAACATGTGTAGACATGTGACTCTTACGTGGACTGGATAATGTCTGTTTGGGACCAGGTGTCTGCACTGCAGTTCCTGCTCAGAGCACTGAACAAAAAGTGACAGAATTTTCAGACTTGGCTTTTGTGGCTTACCAGGAGATCAGCTGAGAGCTGTTAGGTGCTGAGCTTGTTTGAAAAGCTGATCCTTTGTAAAGTTTGGTTTGGTCTAATTCTAGTTACGCCAGTCAGGAAACTTGTTTCCTTTGTGAAATTGTTGCATAGGATTAGTTTTCAACTGAGATACTCAGTTTACATTTTAACTACTGTAGTATTGCCTGTTATTTGTAGTGAAATCCTTTATATTACACTAAACCATTCCTTTAGTTTTCTGGCATTCATACCTTTCAAAGAGTGCTGTAGATTATCATCCCCTCTCCCCCTTTTGCATTTGAGTCTTTTTTAAGTTAGAGTGTCTGACTTAGTGATTGTCTTTGCAGGTTGCTAATTCTCAGAGCTCTTTCAAAAACTCTTTCAGCTTGTTCATTTTTTCAGGAATGGTTTGTTTCTTATCCATGCTTGAATGAAGTTCCTTCTGATCCTTACAGATGTATTTTGAATCAATACAAGGGAAGTGAATGTCTGCATGCTGAGATGTCCTCAGGCTCATCTTACTGTCCACTCTGGTCACACCTCTCAAGGCAAGATATGAGGGAGTTTTGTCATGCCTGTTTGCAAACAGTTCTAGAAACTCCTATTCAGTATATGAGGTACTTGACATATGTTGTGAGGCTTGCAGTTGCCGATATTGTGAGGTCAGGAAGGTTGCCTATTAAGTCCTAAAGCTTGTGTTAAAATGTTAGTCATTTTACACATTGATTTGAGAAATCTGTATCATGTTGTTTCCTTAGGCCTCTATCAAAATACTTGACTTTTTCCGATAATCTTAGACTTGACAGTGAGTTAAAAGGGGATTGTGTCCACTTTGTACTGTCCAATATTAACGTTTTCAGAGTTAACAACTGAGAAGCTGGGGGCTTTCTGTGTCACAGAATGTCTGAAGGAATAGGGAAAATGAGCTTTTGGAAAAGACTTCTGAAAAGTGATAAAAACTTATAAAACTCCAACCAACAAATCCATCAAGAATGTCTTAATGGGTTTATTAAAGAGATTAAATAAAAACATCTCCCGAGGTAGTGTGAGACACCAACATCAGTTTTCAGTAGGGATAATCTGAAATGCTTATCCTACAAACCTCTTGCAAGAGCTGATTCGTCACTGGATTGTGATAACCTTCCAGGTACACTGGACATACCTTCCAGAAATGACTCAATTGCAAAGACAAAAGTTAGGGACATTAGTTAGGCATTACAGTGCCTAGATTTTAAAAACAGAGTAGAAGAGACACCTATAAAAAGAATAATGTAAATGTAATACATGTTAATGTAAAATGTTTAGAATTGCTGGAGCACACCAGGACACAGTCTGTAGGAAATTTGGAAATTCTGATACTCACGTATTCTGCTGTAAAATGTGCTTCTGTCTTTGTACTGAGGTTTTAACTTCTTACTGATCACTTGAAAAATGAATAGGATTCAGCCTTAGATTTATCAAAGACTCTAGAGGAACATTTGGCATGTAAAAGAGATAGTTTTTTTTTTGTTTGAATAGACTTTGTTATTCAGAAAGGTGCAAGTGTCCCATAAGTTCTGTGTTGGATTTGTCAGCTGTGTGTAGGTGTCATTGGTACCTAGGGTGTGTTGTGATGGCAAACACCCACCTTAAAGAACCTGGGTCACCCTACCAAATGATACTAAGACTAAAGTTTATAGCTCTGGATGTAATATTCTTGAATTAAAATTATTAGTAGATTTCAAGATAGGTAGGAGAAGGAAACCAAAAGCCTGTTGATGGTTTTAAAATCATATTAGCATAACACATGAGTGTTCGGTTTACAAACCTGGATTTCTGAAGGTGTAAATGAACATCTGGTGCCAGTGCTAATTGCAGGGATCTAAAGTAGATTATTGTGATTTTTGGGAAGATTAGCAATGCCCTTTAGTAGTGTTACTAGTAGGGGTAATTTTAGAAGTGTACCTCCTTGCACTCAAAGACTTTTTGTATCTATTAACTTTTAAGTCAGACAGCTTGCTTGCATGCTATACCTGCTCTCCTACTGTTGACATGGCCTTGGTGTTTAATATCTGCATTGGTAGAGGGACTATTGATTTAGGATCCCTTTTTGTTTTCATTATTTAACCTGAGAAACCATGAAGACAATGATCCTAAATTTCTGAAAACCGGGTGCCCCTTTTAGGAAAATTACGTCAATTGCATCTACCTCTCTGAAGGCTATTCAAATGTAAAGAAAACACTTCCTTTTTTAGGCCTCATAGGTTCTGACACAATCCACCACTTTAGCTAGCATGGTACATTTAATAGTTACATCTATTTTTTTCATGCTTGGACTTACTTCAAAACTGTTAATTCTACTCTTTTGGCAGATAAGGAATGTTAGATCAAAATGTCATCTGACACCTCTCTGATGAGACAAATGTTTGTCATAAGAAAGCCACCCCATACCCCTCTCCAAAGTTCATCTTTAAATGTTACTTGATTCATTATGTGATTTATAGTTTAACTTCTAAACATATTGTATTTGTGTCTTTGAAAATATTAGCAGAGATTATCCAGACTTCTGTATCTCTCTCCTCTTTGGAGAGTCCTTACAGATTTAAGAGGGGCTTATATTACTTGGCAAGTTGCGCTTTACAGAAGAATTGTATTAATGCCCAAGAGTCTGAATAGAATGGGTGTTAAACCAATGTAGAGGAAAAGCTAAAGCAGGTCTAGTTTTTGATATCACCATTGGTAAGACAAATTATTTTGAAGAGAGAAGGTAAAGGGAGTACTGATTTCAAACTAAATGCATGTGTGGCAGTTGCTTCTACAGCCTTACGTTATTCAAGCAATGCTTATGTCCTTTTGAAACACAGCGGGGGCACAGATTTGATTACTCTGACTGTGGAGACCACAAATGCATGTTGCTCAGAAATTTTCTCTTAATTACTATTTTAAAGGCCAAGTGACATACCTTCAAAGTGATGGCCTTAGGAAGGGCAGCATCCTTGCAGAAACAAAATCCTGTGGGGAAAACAGGGCGGATGGCATTAGAAGAAGTTGCAGGACCTGACAAAGACATCTAATGAAAGATAAAGTGTAGTTTTTTTATGAGAAAATATTTTAGAGGAAGGACATCATAACCATTAGAAAACAGGAAAAAACGGAATGGATGGAGGCTGTATGAAGAGAGAAAATCGATGTGGAACCACATAGGCAGTACTTGAAATTGAGAATAAAAAAAAATTTTAAAAATCATCTGATGGAGATTTAAAACCAAAGGCAGAGGAAAGCTAAGAAATGTAAATGTATTCAGGGGAGATGTTGGTGGGTGAAAATTTTTTCAGGGAGAAGTTAAGAAACTATAATTCTAGACAAAACTAGAACGAAAATTGGTAAGACTGTGAGAAGGAATAATAAAAAAAACAGTTTGGACAGATGAAGTCTCAGTTTATCAGGACATGTAGACACAACCAGCATGACCTCAAATATGTGCAGCTTTTCTGAGAAGACTAGGAAATAGCCAGGACAAATGGGGATACCTTTTATAAGTGAAGATGCTGATATAACAGCTATTTTAGAAACCTGGTGAAACAGTTAAAAAATAGGACACTGCTGTCTTTAGGCATAAAGTCTATAGAAATGATAGAGCAGGTAATTCTTTGAAGGTGAAGTTACAAGCTAAAGAAAGCATGCAGTACAGGAAGCAAGCTATCAATAAGCATCTTTACGGATCAAAATTCTCCTTGAGAGTGGAGAGAAATCCTTGTAAAGCCATTGTGTCAGCTAGTGAGAGACATACATCGAAGACTCTGAGGGAAGAAGTACCATGGTAATGGGAACCATCATGGGATATAGACGGAATGATAGCATGACAGCATTTTTAGACTTGGTTAATAATAATCTGAAGCAAGTTGCTTTCTGCTGGATGTGAAGGGAGAAAACTCTTGATACAGCCCCATGTAAGGCACAGAATCTACTTCAATTTATAAACTGACAGAGATTTATCTTGCAGTAGTGCTCATAATGTGTACTTGGAAGCAGCATGATACAGGGGTCATTTTTCCATGGAAAAAAAACCACACACAACTAACACAAAAATTTCACCAATCTAGTGTTTAGCTTTTAAACAGAAATGAGAAATCTCATTTAAAAAAAGAATTTTCAAAGACTGTCTCAAAGCAGATACTATGTCTATGTATGGGACCAAGGAATAACACCAAATATAAAGTATGAGACTTTTNACATTTGTAAATATTGAGATCCCCCCGGCAGTCTTCTCTTTTCGAGACTAAACAGCCCCAGTTCTCGCAGCATTTCCTCGTATGAAAGATATTCCAGTCCCCTGACCATCTTGATGGCCCTGCGCTGGACTCTCTCCAGAAGTTCTCTTGAGCTGAGGAGCCCAGAACTGGACACAGGACTCCAGATGAGGCCTCACCAGAGCAGAGTAGAAGGGGAGAAGAACCTCCCTTGACCTACTGGCCACAGTCTTCTTGATGCCTTCCCAGGATGCCATTGGCCTTCTTGGTCACGAGGGCACATTGCTGGCTCATGGCTAGCTATCAACCAGGACTCCCAGGTCTCTCTATGCAGAGCTGCTCTCCAGCAGGTTGACCTCCAGCCAATACTGGTGCATGGGGTTGTTGCTTCCCAGAACACAGGGTTGTTCGTTCCCTTTTTGTTCCTTGTATTATCACACTATTTAGGAGACGTGTGACAAGGATGCCTTTTAATAGGCACTGCATATAAATACACAACAAAAAATCTCCATTCATCCCCAAATGATGTTAGTTCAAAGAGAAAGTACTACGGAAAGATCGATATTTATAAGGATTTTTTTTTTTAATGACTTGACCACATGGACTTCTTGGTAAAACTGGAGCTTGTACAGAGTTCAGTTAGGGCAGAACATATTTGTCATAGGAAAGATCTTTAAAAACAGAGTTGCTAGCTCTGGTAATGTTTTCCACCTTTTCTTTGTGAAGCATGAGTTCCAGAAAACTTTGGAAACTGTAAATATACATTAGAAATTGCACATATATAGAAAGGTCATGTTCAGAAGTAGCTGTTGTGCTGCACTTGCTGGCTCATGATGTAGCTTATAGTGCTGTATTTGGCATGAAACAAACCTAATAAATTGTCTTGCCCTGAAAGAACAAAAGATGTGAAGAAAAGGAACACATAAAATGAAAGAGATAGACTCTCATTTTGTAGACATTGGTTCTTCCCATGCTGGTTGAGATGACACAGCATTCTGATTAGGCTCTTTTCGTTTGTGATCCCATACAGCTACATATTTTGCTAAATAACATAGATGTGTAGTTCTGAGTTATAAACTATTATGCTCATCATAGCTCTTTTCAGGTTTTTTCATCTAATTTCTCAAATTCTTTGTATTCAAAGGATTTGTGTGCATCCTATTGTAGTCCTGAACACTTTATTTACACATCTGTTACAGTGGATGTTGCTGTGCAGTCCTGCAAATACCCTAGCACAGTGACATACCCCATTGTGCTGCCAAGTCCTTGATGAGGAAGGGTCATGATGCCTCCAGGAATGTGGCCTTTTGGTGAGGATGGAGGCTTGGCAATCCAAAGCTACAGTCAGGCACACACTATCCTTTCCTCTGAAATGATTTATGTGATGGTTTTAGGTTTGATTTTGTGTGTACATATTTGCCAGAGGTCAATTTTCCTCTGAAAAAAAGTATTTCTAAAATGAAATTCAAGAGTTTAATGTGGAGGAAAGGTCAAGAATTGCTTTTTGGGTTGTGCTGAGGCAAAGTAACTCGGAGAAATAAGCTGAAAAAGAATTAAAGAAAATGTCAAGTAAGATTTTCTAACAATGAGGTTCATTAGTCTCTCCAGGGAATGATACGAACCCAGTGTTAAATCCTTTAGGCTAGAAATGAGGAACGTATTTGGTCAGTGCTGCTTTCTTTTCCTTCAGTATAATTTGGTCCTATTCACTGGAATTGAATAAGTATGTAAGGAAAAAAGCCCTCCTGCTTTCTCTTCATACCAAAGGCTACTTTAGGGGCTGAATTTGTGCAGCTCCAGCTGCAGATAAAAGGAAAAAATGCTATCCCATCCACATGGAGTGTTATCTGTATTCTGTCTCTGGTCATCATTTTAAAGTGCAACATAGCTTTCCCGTATAGAGGAACAGAAGCCCTTGGAGGCAGTAAACCACCAAATTAAAATTACACATAGGCAGTTTAACATTGAAGATCATGAAAATTATCACAGATTCTGCAAACAAAATTAGCAGGCTTACAAGGTGATAATAAGTATTTCTAGCATTGCCTCTCTGCCTGGATGTAGCAACAGCTGTATTCTTTGATGCACATTCCACAGGACTTTTAACCAGCAATGTCTACCATGTTCACAATGCCTCAAGTGTTGTGGTCAATTGGGGAACCAGTCTGAGGATTCTGAGAGTGTGCATCAAAAGCCTGGAGGAAAACCTTTTTTTTTTAACCTTATACCTCTAATCTCCTTATGTTGGAAGGTGAGTTTTATACTAAACACGTGAAGAAGTCAATAAAGGTCATAGTATACCTAGTAAGGACATTATCATGCATTAATTCACAATTCATTTGTCAGGATTTATATGTGGAATGATCACATAGAACAATTGTCTAATTGAGACTCACTGGCTAATAACAGGTAATTTATGCTTGACTGCTTGTGGAACTATTAAGAGATTACAGCAAAAGAAATAAAGGAGTTACGTTTCTGGAACAAGATAGTTTCCTGGTCTGTTTGCTTTGTTTAGATAGGTGAAGAAAGAACATCGTACAATGGGGAAATACAGCATTTGATACAATTATTTGTCTCAGACATGGAGTGGATGTGAAATTGACACAACTTCCTTACAAGTCAGAGAAAATAAGCTGATATACATCTGTGGAGTGTGTAATCCCAAATGCATGTCCAGATTTTATGTGGGGTTTTTGTGAGATGGGGGAAAGAAATCCTGAAGATCACTCTGAATGCTCCTGTATTGCTTTTCTACTTCTGCGTGCTTTACTTCCCATGGGAGGTGCAACCCAT
>WBNH01008887.1:0-26334 GCA_013401255.1 Urocolius indicus | reverse complement strand
CACTTTTACTTCAGCAGACATATCTGGTATATGGTCGAGAGCTGCTCTTAAACAGTCTAGAAAGGTCATAAAAGGTTCATTGGGTTTCTTTATAATGGTTGTGTATAAGGGAACTGGCCCCTCCATGTCAGGGATGATCTTAAACGCTTGACAAGCCAGAGTCTGTGTTTGTTGCAAGATAGCTTAATGATGTCAGGCTTATACCTGAAGGTCAGCAAACACTCCTTTTCCTAACATCATATCCGCTGCAACAACTCGCCATGGATCTCCCTGCTGTAAGTCCATATTTTCTACTATTGCCATATTGACTCTCTTTTCCCCATTCAGACTCACATAGTAGTAACTAAGTGGGCTTCAAGAAAGTTTCTGCTAGCTTCTGGCAGTCAAATGGAGTCATCAATCCGCTGGCAAAGATATGATCTAATAAGGTCTGGACATATGGGTTGATCAGGCCATATTTCATCACAGCTTTCTGGCCTTCCCTTATCAACTTCCAGTCCAAAGGCACCTATTTTTGTCATGCAAGATTATTACATATTGTTATTACTGGAAAGGGCTGTGGAATGAATTCACCTTCAATTACTGCATCACACGAGGCCTCTCCATTTCTTAGTTGGATCATAGTCATCTGGATGGGGGTCTATGACCACTTGTGGGGGTAAAACTTTAATCTCTGGTTTAATTAATTAGTTAAGCCATTTCAACAGTTGATTAGCTGTTGCTTCTAGCTTTTCTATCGGTTCCTGCAAATGGACCAAAGTCTGTTTCATATCTTCTCTGTGCCTTATTAATTCTTCCTGTAACAGCTTTCTTTGTTGATCTTCTCCTTCACTAGATGTTGGGGGTGATGATGGAAGAGGAATACATTCAGGGAGTGATGAGCTCAAGGACAATGGCAGATCCGTAGTATCATAGGCAAAGCGTACCTTTCGTTCTTTGCCAGATGCTCCTTCAGGCATGGCATCAGGATGAAATGGGGCAGGACAGCAAAGGGTGAGTGGCAGGAGAGGAGAAACAATATCCACATTTAGCTCCTGGGACAGTGCTCTAGGGGATTGGGGGTGTGTGGGCTCACATAAATACTCTCTTTCTCTAGAGGTGGAGCCAAGGGTATTATGACATTATCACCTCCAAAGAATCTTTTGGTATTTTCTTCTAGAGGTGGAGCAGATGGCACTATAAAGTCTCCACCTCCAAAGAACCATTTAGCATCTACTGAGAATGCAGATGGCATGGCATTTTCTGCATTCATGGCAGCAGCGGTAGCCTGCACAGCTCTTAAATGTCATGGAATGGATGATACCAGTTTACACAGGCCAATAGCATCATTCAATGTGTCTCCTAGATTTTGCCAATGTCCCATTTCATATACTTTCTATGGGGAGGCAAAGAAACCTACATCCTGTCCCCATCTCACAAGTCTTAAAAAATTCTCTCTTTCATAATTGAATCCTTTCTCAGCAAGGATCTGCTGGAGACTAACAATAGGGTTTTCCTCTTTGCTTAGCATCTTTCTCATTTTACCGGTTTAATATGTTCACTTGCCTTTTCAGACAGGAATCCAGACGATTTTCTANCGTGCGGGCCAAGCCGAATTCATGCCCATCTTTCCCCCCCCCCGCCCCCCCCCCCCCCCCCCCCCCCCAGCAAATCATTCTTGTACTTACCTAGATCTTCAGGTACTGCTCTTTCTTGCTTCTTTTTGACATGTAATAGAGGAAACACAGCAACTCCTGATTCATCTGTTGCAAGTTCCTTCAGCCTGCTCAATGAATCTAAATTTTGTTAGCTCTCGTTTACCCAAATGCATCAACTGCATCTCTTGCCCCTTTGATAATGTAACTTTTTTTTGTGTGCGTGTGTGTTGCATTTATTTATCTTTGTTATAACTTCCTCTTTTATTAAAAACTATGTGTTTGCTTGTCTTGTTACCAGGTACTTTGTTACCTACCAACTCTTTCCAAGGACTTTAAAATGCTGTCTTTAGCCCACAATGTCAGTCTTCCTTATCTTCTTGCTAAAATCTCAAACAAGCACATTAAAGTTTTCTGCCATGCTACGACCCTAACTTGGAATGAATTTGTGAGAAACAATCAAAGATCTTATATTTATCTCATTTCTCCTTTCCACAGTGCCTCCCAAAACCTGACATTAATTTTTGCAGTGTGCATAGACAGCTATGTGTCTTGCTGATCAAAATACTACTACAATGTTCTCTCTCACATTCTCCTCCAAATCATGAATTTCCTTTAATGTTTTGATGGCAAATATTAAGTGTTTGTCTCTTTCTGGTTTGTACTAAGTCAGCACAATGAGATAATAGTCCAGACCACTGTCCCTAGCTGCTGTGAGAAATACATGTGTTCAGTTCAACTGTGGTGTAAAATACATGGCTATAACTTGACTTCATGTGAAATTGCAAGTGGTATTTTTCTTTTGCCTACACTGGACACATCTGAGTTATTTCTTTCAATAATTTACTCTAGGATGTTGTTAACTGGTAGAGTCCTTTTCCCCCAAACATGCGTAAAACAGACTCATTTAAAATGAAATTTATCTGCAGTTTAAAAAAACATAGCTAGTTTATACTGTAACATATATTATGCGTTAGAGAGGGAAAATGTAAGTTGTGGCATTTGCTTTAAGTTCAGATTCTTACATAAAATACACAAAAATATCTCACAGATGGGGTACATGAGAAAACAGCTCCCATTGTCACATGTACCTTATATTTGCAGAGTCACTGTCGCTTGTAAACAATTTAAGCATTAAGTCCCATATGCTCAATTCATTAAATCATTCCCTAATGGAAGTTAAATGAAAAACCTCAGTGAAGCCAGAGGTGCATATGAGAGACTCCCACTGCCTGATTTACTGTGGCACCTGCCACGTATTGAAATAAATGAGTAGGTTATTTTCAAGTATATGAGTAGAGATTAGGTAAAAAATAGGATATTTTACACTCTAGGGGAATATATACCATACATCTATGGAACTATTGGGAAGTTAAAGAGAAAGTGAAGTTCCTGAATGCCTTCTTTGCCTCTGTCTAAACTGCTGGAGACTGTCCTCAGGAGCCCCAGACTCCAGGGGAAGTCAGGCTAAAGGAGGAGTGTTGTTTGGTTGATAGGGACTGGGTTAAAGATCCGTTGAGCAATCTTGATGTACGTAAATCCATGGGCCCTGATGGGATACACCCATGCGTGCTGAGGGAGCTGATGGAAGTCATTGCTAAACCTCTGTCAGAGAGAGTACCACAGAGAAATGACAGATACCAATACAATTAGGTTATAACTCAAACTTTACTAACAAACATCAGGCTTTTATAAGCAATGCAAAGCTAGCTTGGTTACAATAGTTCTGATTGGTCTTTTCTCCAAAGTCCAGCTGTACTTTCTGTGATAAGCCTTGTGGTTTCACGTACTCCTTCAGGTTCTGCTTTGCTACATTCTTTTACCTAATTCCTTCCCTATCTCACACAATTTGTTTCCCACATGCACAGCTGCCTTCATATCTACTTTCTAATAAGAAACTCGTCCTTTATGATTCTTCAGGCCCACTGTTTCCTGGCTGATGTAGCCAAATTCTGAGGCTGCATCTGAGGCCTGTGTCTGAGACTCATGCAGCTTATGGTCTCACATAACCAAAGTCTGGGTGGGCTACATGTCCTTTTTCCTTCAGGTACATGACTACAACTCTCTATCATTTTCAGTAAGTCATGGAGAACAGGAGAGGTGCCTGAGGACTGGAGGAAAGCAAATGTCACTCCAGTCTTCAAAAGGATAAGAAGGAGGAGTCAGGTTACTTCAGACCAGTCAGCTTCACCTTCATCCCTGGAAAGGTGATGAACGACATATCCTGGGTACTGTCTCCAGGCATGTAAAGAACAAGAGGGTCATTGGGAGCAGTCATCATGGCTTTACCAAGGGCAAGTCATGTTTGACCAAGCTGATAGCCTTTTATGAAGATGTAACCAGGTGGATAGATGGTGGCACTGCACTAGATGTGATTTATCTTGATTTCAGTAAAGCATTTGACACCATCTCCCACAGCATCCTGGCAGGAAAACTGGGAAAGTGTGGGGTAGATGATCAGGTAGTGAGGTGGATTGTTAACTGGTTGAAGGGAAGAAGACAGAGAGTGGTGATCAATAGGGCAGGGTCTAGTTGGAGGCCTGCATCTAGTGGAGTCCTTCAGGGGTGTCCTGGTTTGGGCTAGGATAGGGTTAACTTTGATGAGGAAGTAGGAAGGGGTACAGCATGGGCAGCTGACCCAGACTGGACAACAGGTATTTGATACCAATACTGACGTCATGCCCAGTACATATAGGCAGGGAGCTAGTCGGGGGCGGCGCTGTGGAACCGCGGGTTCAGCTGCCGGTCCCGGGTGGTGAGCAGCTGCAGCACGCACCATTCCTTTTGTATATCTCCTCATTTACTGTTATGTTTTTTGCCTGAACTTGTTTTTTTCCTGTTGTTGTTCTAATTAAACTGTTCTTATTTCAACCTACACAGGTTTTTCCCTTTTTTCTCTGGTTCCCCTCTCCGTTCTGCTGGGAGCAGGAGGAGTGAGCAAACACCCTCGCAGCTCTTTGTCCCCGGCTGGAAAAAACCACGACAACGGGTCAGTGCTGGGACTGATACTTTTCAATATATTCATTAATGATCTTGATGAGGGAACAGAGGGCACTGTCAGCAAGTTTGCTGATGATACTAAACTGAGGGTAGTGGCTGACACGCCAGAAGGCTGTGCTGCCATTCAGTGAGACCTCGACAGGCTGGAGGGTTGGGAAGGGAGAAATCTAATGAAATTCGACAAGGGCAAGTGTACAGTCTTGCATCTGGGAACTGAGAGTCAGCATCAGCTCCATGTGAGTGCACCCGGACCGGCGAAAGACTGTATGAGGAGGTGGCCACGGGGCAGGACATGCTGGAGAGCCTGCACACCGCAGAGCAGACCTACATGAGAGGCAGAAAGGAGCTGCAGCTTTTGGGATGAACGCACATTGGAGCAGTGCATGCAGGGCTGCAATGTGTGTGAGGTACCTCACGGACTCGCAGGGAGGAATGGTGCAGAGCCCACCTGCCCTGAGGAGAGACAAACAGCAGAAAGTATCAGGAATAGGCTGACTGAAACCCCCACTCCCTGCCCCCCTAGGCCATTGGGGGGGGAGGAGGTAAAAACACCAGCATCAGGGATCTGAGCCTGGGAAGAGGGGAGGAGTGGGGAGAAGGTGGTCTTAAAGGACTGGTCAGACTCTTCATCATTGTACCACTCTGTATTGTTTTATTTTAGTTATGGTTTTTTTTTTTGGTTTTTAATGTTTTAGTTGGTATTACATTAAACTATTTTCCATTTTCTTCCCCAAGGTGAGCAGCCTGGTCTGTTTTATCCTGGACCTTAAGTGGCAATTAAGCTCTCCCTGCCCTTTGGCAATCCCGAGGTCTTTGGTACTTGAGGCTAATCGTGGTCTTATGTTCCCTAATGAGCCTAAACCTTGACAAACAGGCTGCCCAAATGGTTTCTGGAGTCTCCTTCTCTGGGTACACTCAAAACCCACTAGGTCAAGTTCCTTTGTGATGTACTCTAGGTGGCCCTGGTCTGGCAGGAGGGCTAAACTCGATAGTATTTCGAGGTCCCTTCCAACCTTTAAGGTTCTGTAATTCTGTGACTACTAGCTGGAAGGTATACTAGGAGTTGGCTCTGGTACGATGAAGACTCCCAGTCACTTGGTTGGAAATTTTGTTCAGTGGATCTGGATCAGATTTTCTGTTATTGGAATCGTGCAATTATAATTTACAAAAATATGTGTCATGCTTTATACTTTGAAGTACAGAAAGACCAAAAGAATTGTTTTGATGATCTTAGGTAAGACAATGCATTTTAGGTTAAGGTCTTCCTATTTCTGCATTTGATGACAATCTTCTGTGTAGTAAACACAGTATTTTGTTACTAAATAATTTGAAGTTATTTAACCCCTGTGCTCGAGTTTAATTGCATACATCTAAAAATTTATTTCAACATAATCTTCAGAGAGGTAGCCAAGTGATGCTTACCAATAGTAGGTGAATCGCATAATTCACATGCATTTGAATGCACACTGTGAATGAAGGAGGCAATGCTATTTCTTTTAAAGTAGGTTTTATCACTCTGCTGACTTTTTAATTCACTGCTGGGTGTAGTCACAGAGTACTGCATTCATCTTGAAAAGAGGTAGATTATGTATGACTGGGCCAAAATCCCTAATTCATGTACATTACTGTGGCTACCCATTAACTTTGCGAAGCTTTGCTGCTTTGTATTGGTTCTGGACCTGGCTTTTTGATGTAAAGGAAATAAAATCTTAATGACTGACCTGGATTTAGCCCCAATAAAAGGACTAAAGGAATGATACTTCATGTGCAATGTGTTCCTTTACATAAATGTTTAGTTTTTCCTTCTGATGTTTATTGCACAGCAAAATTTCATTACAAGAAAGGGACCAACATATATATCCAGCCAGTTCTCTCCATACAAATTGTCACAACGTGCTGAAAATCTTCAGAAAGGCTGCTGTAGTGCTAGCCCTCCCCCCATCAGTCAGCAGGTGAAAATGGAAAGCTCCCCTGAGGAGATGAAAAATAAGAGCTATACCTGATAGTAATTGGAATGAGAGCTAGTCCAGACATGAGCAAATGTTGACACATCTAGTGTGAAGAAAATGTAATATTACAAAAGAAGTGTCATACATGATTTCAGAAAGCAAACAAGCAAACAAAACTAACAGCAAAGAATAGGAATTTGTCATTGCATTCACAGCATTATTGTATGGCTTCCTAAATTAATTTGTTGTTACTTGATGGAGGAAGAGGGAAAAAGCCTCCTATCTCCAGCATGTCACCTTTCATTAAAATTGTGTTTGTCTGAGATTTTGTTATTTGCAGTTGCTCATCTGTTAAATTAGAACTTTTAATTCTTCACAGTTTGTCACCTTTTTAATTCTGGTCTGTTGACACATACTTCTCTGCAATGCAGAAAGGTTTGAAAGATGAAATTTAAAAGAAAATTAGCTGAGAAAAGGATAACAAAGTGAAGCACTGGTTCTTATTCTCACTAAATGTGAGATGGGTCTGGGAGTTTCAAGTAGATGGATACCAGTAGATGTTACCACCATGACATTATATATATTTCTGTCTAATTGATCCTTTCTGCTTTAGGAAAACACAGTGCCTTATTTTTGAAAGTTGACAGTAGTGTAGGTTTGTCTTAATTACTTTGAGGAATAGGCCATTCTTTCAAATGTCCATTCATCTAAAGAAACTGAGTGAATCTAAACAACACATGGAAAGTCACTGTTCATCCTGTATGCCTTTTAGGGGTGAAGTGTGGCCCTGAGTACATGTTGAAGGGAATTGTGCCTCAGCTGCTTTTCTGTCTGCCAAACATTTCCCAGAGTGAGTTGCAGCCAGCTGGTATGAAAGCCCATCTGCTCTACACAGCCTGGTGTTTCCTTGCTGCTGCCCAGCAGCACTGGGCATGGACTGGATTTACAGCTCAATTCAAGAGTGTTGGATGAACTGTTCTTGTTTTCTGTGAAGGAAATATTTCCTCATTCTCTGAAAATGGAAATACCTGCAAATACTGCAGTGAATGTACTTCAGTAATGTGTTTGATCCAGTAGCAAGTGAAAATTTAAGAGATTTCACCCCATCCTTGGGGTGAAGCTATACGTGAACCACTCAAGTTTAGTAAGGGAGCATGAGCTTTTACACCGTCAAACCCTAAATCTGAAACGGAGACCATGGTAAGTGTGTAGTACTCATCTTAGAGGTATCAACCTCTTTATAGGACTTTGGGAGTATGCAGTGCTAAAACAAACTCTTTCTAGATTACAGCCAAGCTTCCCAAAACAGAGGCATTGATTAGCTCTCAACTGCCTGTTTTGTGGTTTTTTGGTTTTGGGTTTTTTGGATTTTTTTTGGTCCAGCTTTAAAGGGAATCAATGCAAGTGTATCTGAAGGATAAAAAAACCTTCTTTTCAGTTCCAAATGCTTTATAGGCTATGAAAAGAGTACTTAATTTGTGAGGACATATCATGTTTAGAAAAATCAGCCTGAAAACTGAGTTTGCCTAAGGTAGTAGTGGTTCCAGTAGAATTATTCATGTAATATAGGCCAGTAAAAATCCTCTGTATCTGCTGAAAATCACACCAATCGAAAAAGGAACCTTCACTACCTTTTCCTTTGGCATAGGCCGTCTGACTGCATTGTAACATCTCATATTTTTCAAACTTTAATGGCCTTATTGGCAAAATTCAATAGAACACTAATTCCTGATGAGAAGCTTCTCGTTCATGCCAGGGAAATAAAAAAAAATCCCAATCAGGAATGCATTTTAACTAGTTGGACAACTATATGCACATATGTATAAAGAAATTATAAAAAATTTAACTTTTAGGCAGAATCAAAAGTCTGATCTCACTGTAGACCTAACACTGTGTGTACAGGGAAAAAATGTAATACGACTCCCAGCCACATTAAATACATATAGGGAAAGATGGGAGAAGACAAAAGGACTTCTAATTTTTTTTTTTTTTAGTAAGCTGAATCAGTAAGCTGAAATTCAGCTTTAGAAAGCTGACTATAGCTTTCCATAGTCTTACAGCACCTTGTCCTTTATCAATGATATAGTTATATTGAATGGAAAATTCTTAGAGTAGCCAAAGAAAAGAGTAGTAAGAGAAAAAAAGGAGAGAGAAAGGCTTTGCTTAAACTCAGGAATTAGGCCATTTTAAACAAGTGATGGTTTTCTCTGCCTAAGCAGAGGACAACTTGATCTGTTTAATTTTCTACTGGGATTCTTGCACCAATTAAACGAAACTGACCAACTCACATATTTAGATGACACATAACTCTGTGTGTCCTCAAGTCTGTCAGTTCTTTGTGCTTTAGATGGTCAGAACTCTCACTGGTTCAACAGGAGTTTTCCTTGAAGTAGAAACTGAGATAGCCTGCAATGAGCTTAATGAAAAACTGTGTAAAACAGAGCAATATGGGCTAGAGCACATTCTTTTTTAGCACTTATGTCAATTTTTTTCCCCCTATATTTGGCTGTTTTTGAGATGATGTTAGACTGAGTAAGCATTAGAAATGGGTGTAAAAAGCTATTTCCCTACCAGTAATTAACATTGAATTTAATAATGCTAATATACAGTCAGTTCTATGATTAAATTAATTGTGAAACTACTTCTGACTTAATTGTTGCTATACTATGCTGAGGAATACAGAATGGGTTATGCTCACCAGCCACGTTACCAGTTGCTTACTTAGAGCTGCACTCAAAATGCCCATGAGGTTTTCAAAATGTATGAAATATAAATGTATAAAATACGTGACAGTGAGTAGCCAGATGTTTTCTACTCCCTTAGAAAAAAAAAATAAGTAGTAAGAAAACCAAAAATCCTCTCTCTAGAAACTTAAGGTTAGAAAATAAGGAAAAAATGAAACCTTGACCTGGATTTATTTTTCTAGATTGACTGGAAATTATTTCTTCTTACTACATTTTAAAAGTTTATACATGGTAGTCTGAAGTAGTAATTAAAAGATGTCAATAAATTAAGGAGGATATTACTGGTTTTGATAGATTTTGTTGAACAAACACGATTCAAAATATTCATTTGGTAATCTGACTTATAATCAAGTGAAAGGGATAGTTTCATTTCCCATATGGTGGCCAGAATTCTTTCTTTACTAATAGTAAACTGTTAGTGTGGCAATACTGTGAGGGTGACGGAGCACTGGAACAGGCTGCCCAGAGGGGTTGTGGAGTCTCCTTCCTTGGAGGTCTTCAAGACCGGTCTGGACATGTTCCTGTGTGATCTGAGCTAGGTGGACCTGCTTCTGCAGGAGGGTTGGACTATATGATCTTTAAAGGTCCCTTCCTACTCCTACCATTCTATGATTCTATGATGATTAATTTCATCTTGATATTTTCTTTACTGTTTAAATAAAATCAGAGATTTCAATGCATGCAGTTTCTTAAATGGGTAGAATATATATTTTAATTTTTTTATGACTGTGGTTATGCCACAGTGTGGATAAGGTTAAGCAAGAAGCCTCTCCTATGTCTCTTGTATTTATTTATTTATTGAGATTTAAAATAATAAATGATGTTTATCCAAGACCTTAGGCACCAAAACACATCATTAATATTACCATAAAAATCTCAGCAATATTAAACTAATCACTCAGGCAGACTCCTACACAGATTCCTTCTCATTCTTTCCTTGTGTCCCAAAACTTTATCTAAAAAAAGTTTGAAGTCACCCACATGAGAAGTATTTCAAAGTGTGAGAAGGAAGTAATTCTAGAAACCTGAACTTTTATTAAAATCACTTCCTGCATATCTTTCTTTTCATTATGGTAAGGAGTAGGGTGTGTTGGTATCCCAGCTGTCTACTATTTAATAGGTCTTCCTTTGAACTGGTGTCATCGATTTTTGTTCAGGACAATTTGCTGAGCTATTTGGTCCAGTGCTGAGATTTTCATGGATGTGATTATCAGCTCGTTAGTTTGTCTCTGTAAGTAGATGCCTTGCTGGGTGGCATCTGTAATGTTCTGTTTATTATGTTTCAGTCAACCAGTGTGGAGGTGGTAACAACACCACATCAGGTACCATGGATGGTCATATGCATCCTTAAACTTAGTATATATTTTGGATAGATTTATTATTTGGATTTCATTATACAATTCTGTCAGTGAGTCATTTTGGAGATGTTAAATCCCAGCTAGTAGTTATGTATGTCACATTCTAATTTTCTGAAAAGGTAGAAAAATGCAGCAAAATATTAATTTCATGCATACATTTGTCAAATCATTGGAAGGCTTGTTAATATAAAAATAATAGGATGTTTGCATTTATTTTAGTGATTTATATAGAGAGAGACTTTTCTTCTTTATTACTAACAAAAAATAGCATGGAAGCTTTATCTGTAGCTTGTGGATTGTTTTAACCTATCAAGCTGTGTAGGGAAAGGCACAGATAGCCTTACATCTGTTGATTCATCCTAAGCATCTTCTTGAATGACATTTTCTGCTTTTATATAACTCCATCAGTTTAGCTGAAATTATACACAATCAAAGCACTCTAATTATGACAGGACTCATTGCATATGTTGATTTTCACAAGAGAGGTTTTGTTCCTCACTCACAACTGTTTTCCAGTTAATTATCTGAATTAGAGATTACAAGAACAGTGAAATCTGTAAAAAAACATGACAAAACAGATTAGATTTCATTTGTGTGCCTTTAAGCTTACCATCAGATTGCTTTGCCCTGAGGGAACAATTTAAAGAGCTGCAAACATGAAGACTGTTGGCTGCACACCAGAAGGGTATTCTTTAGGAATAGCCTCAAAAAATTGCCACAAAACCTCTTATTTTTTTCTGAATAGCTTTTTGGACTTCTTTCAGGATAGAGAGGCAGCACGTTGAGGTTTTAGAATCAAATGTATGAAAGACGAGCAGAGAAAATCCAAAAGGAAATGGTGCTCTTCCTTCTGGCCACATCCAGCCCCTTTTGACCCACACAAGAAAGCAGATGGAGGGAACCACGGGGTGGTGCTGATACTTCATTCCTTGTAACTTGCAGTATTTGATTTCTTTGGAGGCTGTCTTCTCTCAGCAGTGGCTAAGTCAGAGCTGTTTTGTTAATCATAACATTGCTAATTTCCTTTCCTGCTGATAACTGCATGGTGGTTTTGCTGCTGTCACTCCACAGTAATGAAATGTCATTGCAGGTGGTAGAAAATGTGGCAAAGTTAAACAGTTGGGAACAAACGGTCTTCTCAGTTACAACAGTTCGATGGCATGGATTATTTTTAGAGGAGATGCCTCCGTTTTCTCAGAAAGGTTCCTTTTTTCTCCTATTGCATCAATAGTCTGTTAATTCTCACTAGCTTGGTCTTTCTGTGGAGTGTATGATAGAATTTCTTCCATGCCTGCTTTATAATTTCTAGCTAAAATGCTCTTTTCTGGTCGCTGAAAGCCTCTTCAACAGAGACGAAAGCAACCCAATCTGCTAAGGCAGCCTGGGCCAGCTGTACCCTGAGAATGAGTGAGAGAATGCACTTTGCACCCCCACCTCTTTCCTATCTTGTTCAAGTGAAGGGAGCATAGGAAGAGCTGTACCCTGAGTCACAGCTACCTCCCAAATTATCTTCCTGTGTGCCAGAGCCCCTATCTGTGCTGAATCAAAGAGATCCTTTCAGCTCTTGGAGGGTAAATTCAGTTAACAGATGAATTCAAGGCAATCACAATCTGCTCTTGGAAAACTGGAGCCTAGAAAGAAATAAATAAAGAAAAAAAAAAAAAGAAGGGAGAAAGTGAGAAAAACAAATAAATAAACCTGTATATCATTAACAACAATTATGGTGCTAATAGTAATTCTCTTATCTCAAGTGATTTCCCAAGGTATTTAATTTTTGAAAGAGTCATTCTAATGGAAAGCAACGTTTTTAGGAAAAAAATTCACTGCACTACTTTTATCATTGTCACCACAGTGCAGAATGATTTCAAATGGATTTCAAGTGCTGGTTCATCATGGCAGCTGGGGGAATAATATACCAGGGGACTCGATTTCCTCAGCAATATAGCTTAGCAACTTCTGAGCAGAGTGAATGTGCTTCTAATGGTGTTGCAGAAGCCTCCTGGGCCATTTTATAGAGCCATTGCACTCAATCTGTGCTCAGAAAAATATTGCTCTCTTGCAAAGCAAATAAAACCAGAAAAAAAGCTTATAGTAAGACAATATATCTTTTTATTTCCAATCTTCTATGCAGATCAATACAAACAGTTCCAGTTGATTGACTGTTGTAATTCTTTGCCCACTTCAGATCAAAACCATAAAGACTAATGTTCTGAAGAGAGTCACGCTATCTTGCTTTAAGTGTCAAAATTCTTTCTCTTGTAATGCATTAATTAATCATGCAATCTGGTTGGTAGATAGAAACTATCACACACATTCTCATTTGCAAAATGTGTGAGAGCTTGTTAGATAAATTAATATCCGGTAACTTTTTAAAGTTGCATCTTGGTGGCAGCAGAGCTTGATAGTTCACTTTCTGTATGCTTATGTCATAATCTGGGAAATACAGAACGTTATATTTAAAATATAGGTGAAAAGAAAAAAACCCAAAAACTCCAGACACAAGCATACTTGAGAAGTGTCCTGCTTCCTCAGAAAAGGTTCCATTAAAAATCTTAGTTAAAAGCCTCTATAAAAAGCTATCAGGAACAAATGAGCCTTGTGTGGACCCCTGAAGCCTAAAGAAGCACCCACCAGAGTGATTTGTAGCTCAGGCATGCACAAGTACCATAGTGGATGTTTGTCACTATCATGGCAATGTCTTTTCCTCTCTTTTTTTTTTTTTTTCCCCCCACGGTGAACATTTTACAGGCAATGAACCATAGGAAATCCCTGCTACTGATTATAATGAAAATGCTGAAACCTCTTAAATTATGGCAACAGCCAAGAGCAGCACTGAAGTAATTACTATGTTAATGATCAAATAATATTTAAGTACTCTTGTGTGATTTTCTAGTATTTTTTAGTACTCAACTCTAATGTCCTGCAGAGGGTTTAAGAGCTGTTGCCACTCTCCTGCTGGGTTCCCATGCAGAGAGTTCAATAGTTGCTGCTAGCCCCAGTTAGGTCTCACAGCAGGGACCAAGGGTTCCTGTTGCTACACTGCTCTCCTTCTCATGCGCCATGTTGAGGAGTTGCCCATAATCACTTCTAAGAGCCCTTTAGATCCTGCTGTAGACATCTAAAGAGACACCAGGATTGTGATTGGGTTAGGATTTTTACAAAGGACTGAAACTTTCTTACTCTCCCCTTCTGCGAGTCCTTTCATACTGAAGGCAGAACTAGGAGACAAAAGGCAAGGAATCAGCAAGGCCAGCTTTGCAAAGGAAACATGGAATAGAAGTACTCATACTTCTGAGCTTTGGCTATGCTACATGCTATTCTTGACACATCTCTTGAAACTAGCACCTGGTAATTTTTAATAATGAGTATTTATATTTTTTTGGAAAAAAACCAGAAAGCAACAGTGATTTCCACTGCAGCTTCCATGGAGCTGCCTTGACATCAATTGCCCTTTACCTAGCTCACACCTTCAAGAGGGAAGCTAATCATTATTTACTGGGAAAGCAAGTGTTGCGATGCTACCACTAAAAACTTTTAACTTTTTTTATTTCAAGATGTTGCCGAAAATGGGAACCTGACTTGGTTCTGGTTTTTTTCTCTGTTTTTCAGTTTTAATTTAAAAAAAAGCACTCTCCAGGTCCAGTGATACAGTAATAGAATAGCAAATCATAGAATGGTAGGATTGGAAGGGACCTTTAGAGATCATATAGTCCAACCCCCTGCCAAAGCAGGTCCACCTAGATCAGGTCACACAGGAATGTGTCCAGGCAGGTTTTGAAGACCTCCAGAGAAGGAGACTCCACAGCTTCCCTGGGCAGCCTGTGCCAGGGCTCCCTCACCTCACAGTAAAATAGTTTTTTCTTATGTTTAAACCAAACTTTTCTTTTTTTTCCCCCAGCTTCTTTCCATTATCCCTTGTCCCATCATTGGATACAACAGAAAAAAAGGGATGCCCCAGCCTCCTGACATCCACCACACCATTTAGATATTTGTAAATATTAATGAGGTTTCCCCTTCAGTCTCCTCTTCTCCAGACTAAACATCCCCAGATCCTGCAGCCTTTCCTCATAAGGAAGATGCTCTAGTGCCCTGATCATCTTGGTGGCCCTGTACTGGACTCTCTCCAGAAGTTCCCTGTCCCTCTTGAGCTGGGGAGCCCAGAAATGGACACAGGACTCCAGATGAGGCCTCGCCAGGAGAGAAGAGAGAGAAAAGAACTTCCCTCAGCCTTTTGGCCACACTCTTGTTGATGCATCCTAGGATGGCATTGGCCTTCTTGTTCACAAGGACACATTGCTGGCTCATGTTTAGTTTGTTATCAAGTTTACTTTAAATCAATGCTGTAAAGGTCTAGACCATATTTTATTTTATTTTCAGTGCTGATTGATAGATGGATCCAGAACCTCTATGTGTTGTACAACAGTGATAATAAGAATTTACTATTTTGCATTAGCTCTCCAGCTAATATGACCATATTTCCACTGTTATTGTTTGGCTGGAAAAATTAACCCTGAGATTTCTATGTGTGATAATTAATCCTTTATGTATTTCTTTGTATAGTTTGTACTTTATATTATAGATTTTATTATATATTGTCATATATTTATTTCATTTATCATATAAGATACATTATATATAAGATATACAATATATAATAAAATATATTTCTATTACATAGACTGTTCTACTTGGAGAAACTTTGTGAGTCAGAAATCTCCTGTATCTGGATCTGGGAGTGATGCCTGTCACTTGAGAGTAGGGCTTGCTGCAGAGGTGGTGGTCCAGGGCTTCTCTCCCTGCTTCCTGCTTCCTACATTAATGTCCTCCAAAAATGACCTGTTTCTCAAGGCTCAAGGAGCAAACCACTGTCTTACTAATGAACTCTGATACTTGGCAGAAACTAATACCTTGATTCTGGTAGAGCAATAGAAACACAGGACAAAATAACTATGCTACTACACTAGCAAAAAAACAGATAAAAAATGAAGCATGAAGCAGAGTAAATAAAAGTGTTTCTGAAAGAGGCAACAATCTCAGAGCTTTCACACAAAGATGACAGAATGACAAGATATCTTAAGGAACAAACCAATAGCCTGTCTCTAGGCTGAGCATTCTAGGAAGTTTTGTGGCTAATTGTAGGTGGTTTAACCCTGTCTGGATGTCAGATGCTCACCAAGCCATCCTGTTACACCCCCCTACTAAACTGGACAGGAGAGAGAAAAATATAACAAGAGGTTCATGAGTCAAGGTAAGGATAGAGAGATTGCTGAGCAATTAACATCACATGGCAAAACAATGGTTTGATTTACTAACGAACAATCAGAAAACGAGAAATAAAAATGAGAAATAAAAACTGAATCCTTTTCACAGATTACAGTTCTTCATGAACTGCTCCGGCATGGGGCTTCCCATGCGGGCAGCTCCTCACACCCTGCCCCAATGTGAGTCATCCACTGGGAGAACAGTCCTTCAAGTACCGACTGTTTCAGCCTGAGTCCCTCACAAGATCACAAGTCCTGACAGCAAACCTGCTCTGGCCTGGGCTCCTCTCTCCCCCAGGTCCTGCCAGGAACTTACTCCAGGGTGGGCTTTCCACAAAGTCACAGCCTCCTCCAGACATCCACCCGCTCCAGCAGGGGGTCTCTTATGGGCTGTGAGTGGATCTCTGCTCCCTGGTGGCCTCCGTGGACTGCAGAGGCACAGCTGCCTCACCATGGGCTGCACCACAGATCACAAAGGAGTCTTTCTTTCAGTGCTTGGGTACCTCCTCCCCCTCCTTCTCCATTGACTTTGGTGTCTGTAGAGATGTTCTCACATTCTCACTCCCTTCTGCTGCTGTTGCTATTTTGCAGCTGTCCAACAGCTTCTTTCCCTTCTCCAATACGTTAATCACATAGATGTTACCTCAGTCACTAATTGGCTTGGCCTTGGTCAGCTATGGATCCATCTTATAATTGACTGGCAATGACCCTATCAGCTACAGAGGAAGCTTCTATTAGCTCTTTGTTTAAAGAAAACCTGTGTAGCCTTCTGCTACCAAAACCTGTCCCAGACAAAACCACTACATTAATAGAAAATGCTCTTTGCAAGCTGCCCTGTGGCTTTTCTGCCTTCCTACATTGTCTGCAATTCTTCTGTCCTTGTTTGGCGTAACCATGTTATGTACTGATTTGGAGGTACCTAGGTATACAACCTGAGCCCTGGACAAGGAGGACCAAGGCTTCCTACCCCTAAGAAAAAGAAGGCAGAGAAGAATACAAAGTGTCAGGATTACAGTGTGAATCAGAAAGATCAATAACATTAACACCATCATGAAAAAGAAAGAAAGAATCAATAATAATAATATGTAGGCTTGAAGTTTAAGAGTGGAAATAGGTTAACTGAGCAGTTTAGGGGCTTAGTGAGAAAAGAATCTAGCACTCTTTCTTGATGCCTTGCATCTGTGAAAGACTGAAAGCCTGTAATTTAATAGTTCACCAAGGAGACTTATTATGTGCCTAAGCCATAGGGCAGAGAATTTTTTCTGAGGAGGGGAACTGTTATTCAGACTTCTACTGTTCCTGTTAAAGTTCAGAAGATTAGCAGCTCTACCACATCATGCTTTCTTTGTAGTATAAAGTTGTTCTTACCATCCATATGTCCATTTATGGATCTGCCTCCTTTTATCCAAATTCCTTATGTATCTTTGACCAACCAGAATACTGTTAGATGTCTGATGTGCTACATTACCCACCACTGATTGTTCTCTTTAAACTCTTTATATTGTACAGAGCTTGTCAGGAATTTCTGAGCAGTGATACAGGCTGCTTATCTGTCCTCCACAGACTGTTGGAAGCGCATGATGGAGGAACAAGCATCCCCCCAAACCAGGTGACTAAAACACCAGAATACAACCAAGATACTTGTGATATTGTCTTATAGGCAAATAGAAGTAGTTTCAGGACAAATATTTGAAGATGCTGAATGGCAAGCTGAATTAGTTTTGCTGCTGATAGTGGTAAGTATCTTTATTTCTCTAATAACAGACAACTACATGGCCAACTACTTTTAACAATAGTTGCTTTCCTCATAAATGCCAATTCAGCAACAAGATTCTTAATGGCCTGTTGGTAAACGTGCATCACTAAGCCTGAGCAGATGTGTTCTGCACACACAGAAATTCTTGAATCTTCTTCCTCTGTTTTACAGGAAACAGTTCAATCCTTTACATTAAGGAGATTTTGTAAGGATTTGTTCAGTATTGAAAGGAAATCTATTGTAAGTGCTACTCTGAAAACATAATTTTGCATTTTAACAACACTACAGGAGGTCCATAAGCATATTTCAAATGCTGTTTTAATAACTGATGCTTAAATACTTTTAAAACAACACTGTAATTAGATGTGTCTCTTTGAATCTTTCAGTTAAATAATTGCATACTAATGTAAAGAAAAAATGTCTTTTCACTAAACAATTTTTGCATTCATCATCTGAGATTAATACACTTAATAAGCAGTTGTTATTCAAATAAACATTTAATAATGAATCATTTTAGCTATATTAAATTCTTAGGACCAAGTGCTGCAGCTTGTATTCTCATAAGTGGGCAAAGTTCCCATTGACTGAATGAGAGCTTTGACTGTATATGAATTGTAGGACTTGTCTGAAAACCAGCTTGAAAAACTGATTGGGAAAAACTACAGTATGCTGAAACTAGCTGAATTTGAAAGCAGATTTTTAACTTATTGCCTACTGCTTTTGCCTTAAGCCATACACTTTCATTATATCTGCATATATTTCTTGCACATTTCACCATCTTCACAATAGCTAAAAGGGGGCACCTAGTTCTAAATTAATGATATTCCAAAAATTGGTATTTAGATGTATACTTAACATAAGTACATCTAAAAATCTTCATAGGAACTACGATTCCTTTGAAGATTTTTTTTTCCTGGTCCATAAAAGGATTTTTAAGTGACTTTTGAATTGGGAAAAAATCTCTTAAAACCAGCAAAATACTGAGCTCAGCTGACTTAAAAGAGAGAGTTTAATAAATTTTGTTCTTTTTGAGGACACAGGACCCATTTCCAAAATGTATTTTTTTTTCATTTTCAAGAAGTAAAATTAGCATCTTGTGCTTTTTTTTTGGCAAACACAAAATCTTTAAAACTGATAGTAATCAGATGAGATAACTTATTCTCTAACATGAACTTAAGGTCTTAAGAATAAATACTTAAAATCAAAAAGGAAAGTTGTTTTGCAAAAAAGTGTAAATATTCCTCCATATCTGAGAATCACAGAATGTTAGGGGTTGGAAGGGACCTCTAGAGCTCATCCAGTCTAAACCCCTGCTTAAGAAGGTTCATCTCAATCAGGTTGCACAGGAAAATGTCCAAGTGGTTTTTGAAATCTCCAGAGAAGAAGACTCCATATCCTCCACATCCTCACCTCAGCCTGTGCCAGGGCTCCCTCACCCTCACAGGAAATAAGTGTGTGTTCCTGTGTTCCAGCTTGTGCTGGAAACTCCTGGTGTTCCAGCTTGTGCCCATTACCTCTTGTCCTGTCACTAGGCACTGCAGTAAAAACACTCACCCCATCCTTCTGACACACACTCTTTATGTATCTGTAAGCATTGATAAGGAACTTGGTCTTTTCTTCTCCAGACTAAACAGCCCCAGGTCTTGCAGCGTTTCCTCATAAGAAAGATCTTTGAAAGCACACTGCTTTTTAGTTATGAGAAACATTTTATATATGAAGAAGTGTACACACCAGCTGCAAAAACTTCCACTGAAGTTTAACTGCAGCATTTTAACATAGTTGAGAATGTTACAATGACCTGACAAATATATAACAGTACCTGTGTGGCATTCTAGTCAACAAAGATACGTACCAAAGGACCTAACTGGCCAAATGTGGTTCACGTTGCATCTTTCTTCCATGAAATCTGTTTGTTACACTCTCTCAAATATTATTTGATCACAATATTAGATATTGGAGCTTTGGTTTTTGTTCCTGTGTATAATTTTTGAGCCATTAAGGTGATGTTTAGACATCCATCATTTCTTAGCAAGCATTACCTTTTCAACTTTAAAGCACAAATACTCTACTTTCTGCTAAAGTTGAAGTGACAAGAATATGCATATATTTATTATTCTTGTGAGATGTGAAGGTAATAATTTCAATATTAAAAAAGTAGTCTGTCCCTTTTAAAGTTTAATACTTGCAGTTAAGGACGATTTGGTATAGCAATAGTCCTTGAACCTTCAAATGCTTTTGAGACTCAGCCCCTGAATTACCACATTGAAAAAGAAATTACTCTTCTTTTTTTCTTCAAATAAAGTTGTTTGGGATTTCAGGTTGCATAATCCAAAAATGCCTCAGTTGTGGATCCCAAGTGGAGTTTTTTTTTCTTGTCATTTAAATTAGTACTTTTAAGCTTGTTATATGGAGTGGCATTTGAGTTCTCAGCCTAGAGCTCTACAAGGTGAATGACTTGCACAAGGACTCCATGGCACTCTTTTCAATTTATCTTCAATCTCCCTCAAGCCTTAAGAAAAATCGGTTTCACTATAACAAGAATTTAGCCTTTAACACGCAAAGCTCATGAGCCCTTAGTCTTCAAAAGTCTAATTTAATGGGAACAAGAAGAAAACTTACATCACAAACTTGCTGTGTTAAGCGTTCAGGTGCACTGCATAGTTAGTAGAAATTCTTGCTTGTTCCCAAATCTGACACTGGAAGTTTGCATCTAAAAGAAGGAAGGGTTGTTTAATGTCAGTGGATGTATCTATATATGAAATCACATCCTATCATGACTTACTCCTACATTCTAGGAATGCCTAATGAGAATTGCTTGATTTTCTAACCATTGCAAGCCTTGGATATCCCTTTTGGAGTTGAAAGGTACCCATCACACTGGGAGAATTCACAAAGGAGTGTGCTGTACGGTCTCCTGTGGGATTTTGGTTGAGTCAATTTAGCAAGGTTTTGGAAAATACCTAGCCTCTGCCCTCTAGTAAAATAGTTAATAACAGTTTCATTAATATCTAATATTAATGGATTCCAATGCACTTTTTTAAGAAAGCAGTTTGCATGTCCTCTGTTACACAGTGATGAGGGATCTTAATCCCTACTGTGCTGTAGCTTGCCCAAGGTTAAACAGCATTTGAGGTCTGCTATATTCTCCTCCAGTAGTTTCCTTGTCAGTTTCACAGAATCACAGTGTACTCCACTGCTTATTATAACCGTTATTGCTTCTTTTATAAGGACAATGCGTTGATCCTTAAAAAAGGTGCTTTGTCAGTGTAGTATGCTAAATACAGGCTTAAAAGCAACAGCTAGTTCTAAAGTAACAGTAATAGATGAAGATGGTAGTTGTCTCTAGTCATCTGGTCAAAACTCACACACTAGTACTTTTGCAATGAGTTTGTTAACATTAGGCACTGTAATTCAGAGATAATCTAAAAAGCCAAGACACTAATTCAACTGTTCAAATTTGAACAATAGCTGTTGGATTTGCCATAGTATACTAGTGGGACTCTTGTTATGCAGTTAAGGTGCAAACGGAATTCAATATCATATATGATTTAAAATAGTTTGACAGAATGACTAATTAAAATCACAGAAATGTAGTTAATAATGTACATCATCGTTTCACCAAGGTAGCAGAACATGCTACTGCTTTCCTTTGGTGACAAGAATTGTTCTTTTGGTTTAGGAAAATGGTAGGCCTAATGTCTCTATGTTCTACTAATGCAACTGATACTTATCACATGAGAATGTGTGAGTTAAGCTGAAGAACATCACAAGATAGTAAGAGAAGTAAGCTTCTATCTAATGGGAAGCTAATGTAAAGTCATAAAAAGTGTGAATAATTAGGTAGCAGAGAAATTATTAGTGGAAGTATTGACCTTGCATTAGATATCAACCAGTGTTTTCATTACTTACATGACAGAAAATGACAACATGCTATCGAAATTGCTAATGATGTGAGCCTGGAAATATTATGTCAACAAAGGAAATAGACATCAGGAGGATAAAGAATTTTCTTAAGGAGTCTTCTATTACAAGAAACTTTTTCTTCCATCCTCGATTAAGTTTAATAAAATGATAGTCTCATTCAAAATAGCTTGGTTCACAATGCCTTGTAACAAAGTTCCAGAGTCATAAGTACCTAAAATAAAAGGCCTTTGACTCTAACATTTAAAGCACTAGTGTTTTTAAAAGGTCATGAGTGTAATGATCTCTGTGGTTCTATGCTACCACTGTAAGGAATTAGCACATACTTTCTAGGAACCAGAAACTATAGCTGTGACGAAATTGAGCTGTTAAAGAGCAGCTTACAAGTTGCTTGGCTAAGCAGAACTATTTTGGCCAGTTAGAAGTGATGTATTTACAGGAATATTTTACATTTAAGATAATACTAATCCAGCCCAGCTTGCATTTTCCAAGTAGCATAAAAGTCTGCAGCCTCACACAAAGTCTACTGAGTAGCTGTGCAGCTCAATCCTCCTTACACAGACTAGCAGACCCTCCTTCAATAAGTTGAGAGAGGCAGTTTTCTGCTCTCCTTTTTAAGATAAAAGCGTAATTAGGTTCAGGTCCATCATTCCTGTGGGAAATCTCCAGCTTGCAGTTTTCTGCTAGCTGCACCAACAGGCAAAATAATACAGGCTGTATAATAATTAGCTTCTAAAAATAATTATAAATTATAACTGTACATTGAAAATTTTAAAATCATTACAGGTTCTGTAATAAACCTGAAGTAGATCAAACATCATCCAGTGTCAAAAGCATCTGTTCATACTAGGGCTGAAAGTGGTCCATGCAGAGACACAGAGACAAAAGCCTGGAGAAATATTAGAGTAGAATTACAAACCCACTTTAAGGAATTATTATGTGTTTGTGTGTTGTCAGAATCTTAGCTTAAAGCCAGAGTTCATTAAAATATTATCAGACTGCTACAAGAAAAGTGAAGAAAAGCACAGGAAGTTTCCCATTCAAACTCCCAATGCTCTGAATATTTTCTGAATTATTCCTGGCAAGCTTTAAGTTACAACATCAGCCATGTCTAATATACTGAAAGGTCTGAAAGGGAACTAATAAAAGCCTGTTATTGTTCTGGCATGTGCCTTGTAATAAGAATCTGCAATAATTTGTGTAGCAATTATAGCTTCTAAGAGAATTGCCACATATATAATCATAGAATTCTAAGGGTTGGAAGGGACGTTGAAAGCTCGTCTAGTCTAACCACTCTGCCAGAGTAGGGCCACTACAATGGTACATTGCTGGCTCATGGTTATCCTGCTGTCCACCAAGACCCCAGGTCTACACTACTCTCTGAGTTCATTCCTCAACCTGTACTGGTACATGAAGTTATTCTTTTCCAGATGCAAGACTCTACACTTGCCCTTGTTGAATTCCATTATATTTCTCCCTGCCCAATTCTCCAGCCTGTCCAGGTCTTGTTGAATGGCAGCACAACTTTCTGGTATGTCAGCCATTTCCCTCAGTTGAGTTTCATCAACAAACTCAGCAAACANGGAAGTTTCCCATTCAAACTCCCAATGCTCTGAATATTTTCTGAATTATTCCTGGCAAGCTTTAAGTTACAACATCAGCCATGTCTAATATACTGAAAGGTCTGAAAGGGAACTAATAAAAGCCTGTTATTGTTCTGGCATGTGCCTTGTAATAAGAATCTGCAATAATTTGTGTAGCAATTATAGCTTCTAAGAGAATTGCCACATATATAATCATAGAATTCTAAGGGTTGGAAGGGACGTTGAAAGCTCGTCTAGTCTAACCACTCTGCCAGAGTAGGGCCACTACAATGGTACATTGCTGGCTCATGGTTATCCTGCTGTCCACCAAGACCCCAGGTCTACACTACTCTCTGAGTTCATTCCTCAACCTGTACTGGTACATGAAGTTATTCTTTTCCAGATGCAAGACTCTACACTTGCCCTTGTTGAATTCCATTATATTTCTCCCTGCCCAATTCTCCAGCCTGTCCAGGTCTTGTTGAATGGCAGCACAACTTTCTGGTATGTCAGCCATTTCCCTCAGTTGAGTTTCATCAACAAACTCAGCAAACATACTGACAGTGCCCTCTATTCCCTCATCAAGGCCATTAATGTATATATTGGAAAGTACTGGTCCCAGCACTGATCCCTGAGGCACTCCACTAGATACAAGTCTCCAACCAGACCCTCCCCATTGATCACGACTCTCTGCCTTCTTTTCTTCAACCAGTTAACAATCCACCCCACTATGTGTTCAGCCAGCCCACACTTTGTCGGAAGGACAAGAACATTAGCTTAAATTGACAGGGTTAGTACATTTTTATACTGGGATAACAAACCAGGAGTTGGGTGAAGGCTAGGCTGTGTATAAGATGGGGAGAGCAACGTTTATTTTGTTAGCACTGCGGAAGTGATGGTTCCCAAGCGCAGCTCACAGCTACCACTTACTCCCAAAGAAACCACCATTCCACTTGATACTCTGTTCTCTCATGAGAGTCCTCTGTTGAATAGATTTTTATTTCCATTTTTATTTCTTCTAAGCCTTCAGATGATGAACAAATAAAGTAAAAATAGATAAATTGTAAACTTAACTATTAGATTGACTGTGCTTGCACCGACAGTGCTGATGAAAAGCCCATATCTAAAATGAAGATTGTATATTAAATTAATGATCCAGCTACCATACAGCGGTAGCAATGTATTTTAGTTGTGATATTTTTGATTGGCTGAATAAAATAGCTTATTTGCTTGTAAATATTTTATTAGAAGCAGACCCATTCTAAGTGATTTGTGTAATGATCTTTCTTAGGAAATGATGGGATATTCACTTCTATATTCAATCTATTCATGAAGAAAAATTCATAGAAATATGACAAGAATGAGTACATTTACCAGCAAGATGACAGAAAAATATTCTAATAAAAATATTATTGTTCATAATAATGTTAATTTTCTTCTTATTTCAGAAATATTCCTGAAATATATTATTTGTAGTGTCTTTCTTATTATATTTTTGTGGCTGATGCATAGACTAAATACATTAACTTAACCTCACATTGAGACCATATAATACATTGTTCCAAAGTGGTATCTTAACCTTGATTGATCTATTCCCTCATGTATTACATTCACTTGTTTACTGTATATTTAGTACATTTATCTGTATTGTATTTCCTCTGGCCAAGTTTTATTTGGCCAAGTAAAAATAACGTTTTAATGTCTCTGATTAAAAATGTATGGAGAATTTTGCATACATACATGCATATCTCTATATATCTATATCTCTATATCATCTATATCAGTATCTTCTCGTGCGCCACAGCCTTTTTGGCGCCCAACGTGGGGCACGAACCCACGACCCTGAGATTAAGAGTCTCATGCTCTACCGACTGAGCTAGCTGCCTAAAAAGCTGTGGTAGTTTGACCCTGGCTAGATGCCAGGCACNTCAGCTGTCCCAGCCATGGTCCCTCCCAAGATCGTGCCCACCCACCGCTGTTGGTAAAGGTGGGGGAAGGAATGCTGGAGGAACAGCCTTGATGTTATGCGAGCGGTAGTCATAATATTGATATCAACAACAAGCACAGCACTGCAAGAGCTACTGTGGAAAATCACTACCATCCCAGACCCACTACACTAAATTAGAACACAAAATTTTAATTCTATTTTGCACAGTGCTTTTGTGTAATTGCAGTCTCCACTCTGCTCAAAAACTTGTGAGCTGGGCAATATGCATAAACTCCCATGCTATTCACTGAAAGCAGAATCATGCTACTTAAGCATAGCCCATGGTGAAAGAGTTGGGGAAGAGGCCTGTTGAGTCCAGAGAGACTCAGAAATATGTTCCGTAAGGTTTTGTTTCCCTGTCCACAGCAGTTACAAACCTAAAACTGGACTCACTGTGCGATAAGGAAGCTTGTATTTATCTCTGCAATATAAGTTGGGTGTTTTGAGATATCTGTGTATCAATTAGGAAACACTTGGAAATTATTTTAGTTCTTTGACAAGCACCAGGATATGGAGCTCCAGATTGCTCAGCATAATTCCTTTGTGTCAGAGCAATGAAACTTGCTACTTCTGCATGGTTAAATGCTTCTTTCTTTTTGGCTCATCATTTACAGGATTTCTATGACTCTATCTCTGTACTTATGGGAATTAAATGCTCCTTCTTTGAAGCACTGTATTAACCCCAGGGAGCAATTGCTAATATTTTTTTTCATAGATCCACAGCCTAAAGTTAAAAAACAAAATATAAAATCTGTTTAGGGAGAAAACAGAGCAGACTTTGGTTTAGAATAGTTATTTAGCATAATTCTAGCAGTACACATTAACTAATTGTTTTTCATCTTCACACAGTTTTAATCTGAGTACATGGAAATGCCCAAAAAAGTAAAATTCCTTGGGAAATATCTATGAAGATATGTTATCAGCTACATTGCTACTAACTCCCTTTAGAAAAGGATTCTTTACATAAAAGCATAGTAGTTCAAAAGGGGAGAAAACAACATGAAAGTTCTCAATCCTATAGTTTTAATGTTCTTTTGCTGAAGTATCGAAAACCTCACATGTTAGGGGTTCTTTTAATTTTAAGTGGTATTAAATAAATCTGTGAAGAAAGAAGTAATTGGTTTGTGGTTTTTTGGTTTTG
>WBNH01008885.1:153358-165963 GCA_013401255.1 Urocolius indicus | reverse complement strand
TTTTTTTTTATTTATTTTCTTAAAAATTGTTTGGATTTGGAGCTACTTTGAAGTCTCTGTGTAAAGATAGTAGGTTGGTTTACATTTTTAAGGCTCTTCAAGAGGCAGTGGCTGAACAATTACATCCAAATTTTCAGTCTTGCTCTTGACATGAACCCTGGTACCAAGGACTTCGGCTCTTTGGGCAGCTAGAAGCTATATTGTGTAATGCTAAGCCTTGTTTTTTTTTCAAATGAAATGTCCATTGTAATTTTTTGAATAAATATCCCTGTCTAGATCCTTGAGTTTCCACTAGTTCTGTCAGTCATTTGCTTTAAGATTTTACCCTAATCCTGTTACTTAACTTGAAGTTACTTCATGTTTCATCTCCTTTCATGTCTCCAAACCTAAATTTTGTCTGTAGATTCATTATTCTTCTTCAACCGATGTTTCCATATCATTCAATTCTGCATAAAAGTATAGTCTCATTCTTTGTTATTGTCTTCAGCATTTTACCTTTTTCCATTTAAGAGATTCCTCAGGGCCAACTCTGAGACGTGTTACATTGTCATGAATTTGTAGCATAAACCAATATCGCTTGCTATCATTGGTTTTTTTCCTGGAAAATTTCTTAGTAGCAGACACTATTTAAAGTTGAGTATGGAAAGAAAATGTGCATGACTGAGAGAATGTTCTACTGTTGACATAATTTTTAAGCATGTTTTTAAAATAATCTACATTTAAGCCTGTCTATGAGTATCATCATGTCAGTGTGACTTAAGTACATGCTTAAGGTTAAGCATGTTGGTATAATTGTTGCCTTATATTGGTCAGGGTTTTTTTATTTAGGAGCAAGTTCCTGCTTGCAAACATGCAAACCCTTACCTCAAGCTTTAATAAAGTAAGGTTTAGATTATTGTTTAGATGATATTTATAGTTGATATAAATGAAGAAACAAACCCATTGACTTGACTCTTTGGCACTTGTTTTGGGGGGAGATGAGGGAATGATGAACGTTTAAGTGAAATAAAAATAAATATAAATTACTAGGTTCAATAGAACTTGACATTTGTTTTCTCTCAAAGAAGATTATAGTCTTTTGTGATAGATTATGAGTAATTTAGCATCTTATACATGAAGTGTTTCTCCATTTCCTGTAAATTTTCATGAGTGTGCTACTTTTTTTGAGGTTGTGTTCTGTTTTGTTTTATTCTCTTCTGATGCTTTCTTGGGAGTGCTTTCAGGTTTCAAAAACTTCTCCAATACAGAAGTTGTGCATTGCTATTTTTTACATGTGCTTCTTACATCTGTATCGTGACATACGTATATGTGTGCACGTATCTGTTACAACTGCTTCTAATAATAGGTGATTATACTTATATTTGTGTATATAAATAAAAATTTCACTGTGAGGCTGTATGTGCCGAGTGCCATAATTCAGTTTGTATGTACCAATAACATTTTAAAAGCTATTCTTTTCTCTGGAATCACAACTACAATATTGAATTATACATTTATAGTAGATGAATGTGGATATTATGAAAATAAGCCTAGCTATACATATATTTATATTAAAATGATGAATGACTGTAGATAGAAAAAATATGGACTAGCTGAGGCTCAATGTAGTATGCTACAGTAGTATGTAGTGTGGTACATGTCAGAAGAAATCATTGTTTATACCTCTATTACTAGAAGTTGGAAAGTCTTATGTTGTTCTCTCCATGTTTCAAACTCTGTAGACAAATATCTTTCTTTTTTACTTTTTTCCAGCACTTGCTACTAGCAATAAAGTTTATCATGGCATTTGTAATTCCGGATAAACCAAGAGATATCCAGATAAAACTAGCCAAATTGGAGTTTGAATCTCTGGAGGCTCTCAAACAACAGGTAAGAGCAACTGACATGCAGAGTAATGCAAAGTGTCGGTGGCCTGAAGGAAAAATAAAGTAGGGAGATTCTGTTTTTGTTTTAGATGGATAAATGTGTAAATCCTGGAGTTTTGAAATTCCTTTTTACAACTGAAATGAGATTAGCTAACTAAAGCTCTTCCACCTCTACCCCACAGGCTGTGATGGCAGAGTGGTGTGCAGAACAGTCACTGCTAGCACTATGAACAGCATAAAGTATTAAATAAATAGAAAACAGCACTGGTTTACTTCTACACATTGGGTTGTATACTGTGACATTTCAGGTATTGCTTCATTTTCTGCTGATCCATCAATGTTTAAGTGGTGGAGCAGAGAGATGGGAGTTTTAACAGATCCATCCGTCCTTGCAACCTACCAATGTATGTGAGCCAACGCCAGAAAAATGGTCTTCCTCTTCAGACAGTTTGAAATTCCTGGTGTGGCTACTAACGTAGCAACTTGTAATGTCTGTTGTCCTTGTGTGTGCAAACATATTTTGTTTATACTGTCACTTTTAAAGGACACTGGTTTCTATGAAACCTGGTTTGATTCCCTGGAGATGTTTGTTGTTACAACCCTAGGATTTCTTTCATTGCTGAAATACCATCACAAATAAACAGTTAACTTAGGTCTAATATAAATAGAAATTGTAAACAGGCTGAATGTGTTTGAAATAATTATGTTGAGAACTAGGTATATATGAGGGAAGTGGTAATGTTGCCTTATTTTACTAACCATACAGTATTCTGATTTTAGTGCATACATGGTTTCCAATATACTTAAACATTGCAAAGCAATTTAGGAAAATAAGGAACTAGATTTCTCTACTAAAAATTTGTTTTAACAATGGTTCCATAGAGAGGAGTGGTGGAGATCACAAGAGATGAAGAGTAATATGGGATTAGCTTCAGTAAGATACAGAGATTCTACATAGCTGATATTGCAATGACATCATTCTTTAGGAGTTTAGCTGTACTATGGCTAGATAGAATTTCTAATCTAACTTATATATCAGAACGTCCCCCCCGCCCCCCAAAAAAAGAAAAAAGCTGTAGAGACTGGTTCACCTATCTATTGTTAGCTCAGATATTTTTACACTGCAGTGCATGGTTTTAAGTGAACATATTCTTTGTGTACTCACATGTAGATACGTTACTTTCTCTGTACTGTGTTTTTTGTGTAGAATAGGAGGTTACATTTTAAAGCATCTGCCATAGCTGCATGTGACAAAATGATGTCTTAATTCAGGACAGACTGAGCATGTAAACAATACAGTGCCTTTTCTAGTTAAAACCCCATGGTTGTGTGATACTAGAACATTGCTACTGAGGTCAGCACTGTCTTCTGTAATCAGCCATAACAAGCAAAATCCAAATTACAATTGAATCTAATGTCTAATAGTTTTGTTTTGCCTTTCTCTGGTAGTCAGTGAGAAGATACTGGGAGTTGATCATTGATCTCATGTACTTTTTAGCAAATATTAAAAGGAACAGGACTACATTTCTATTTTAGATGTTCATTCTCTGTTTTAATTTTGTAGACAGAGAAAACTAGGTCATCTACTGAAACCTAAGCTCAAGTTAATATAGTCGTCTTCGGTTATAACCTGCCAACCAGAATATATTTGGAGTGCAGTTCAATACGAGTGTGCATGTCAGCAGTTATGACTTGATCTCCTATCCTTGCATCTGTGCATTCTCTAGAATAATATATGCCCAACTCCCTTTTTTTTTCCTGGTTGTTTCATTAATTCAGTGGTGAAAAGTTAGTCTGGACTTCAGTAAGAGCCAGAAGCCGGGCAGTTGTCACCTAATACTTTTAGGCTTCCTACAGGATCCAAGTGTCTACCATCAACTTTACAGGTTTCCTTGGATTGATACTGTGCTATTTATGCCATAGACATGTAGACATTTGGACTTCTTTGTCGTGCCTTAGTTTTTTGCGTGGAAAAAATACCTGCATTTTAAAGTGCAAAATGGTACTGAAACATTTATTTTAGAAGCATATTTTCTAGTTCTTCCTCTTGTTACTGAGAGACATCATACTAATTTATGCTAACTATCAAAAAAGCAGCAGTAAAATCCACCCCCCCACCTCCAAACTGTTTAAAAAACCCAGACATTGAAGTCTGGGGCAAACACATTTTGGGATCAGATGTTACAGAGAAACTGTTTACATACTTTTAGGCAAGTATGCACCATTTCTTGTCTTGAGGCTATCCAGACATGCATGCTGTTGTGTTTTACTGTAAGAGCTTTTAGAGAACTGCTGTCTTGCAGTGTAGCTATTAAAAGGGTATTAACACTGCCAGACTGTACACCTCTAAGATGCCAAAGCAGATTGTTATGCTCTGTGTATAGCGCATGGAGAGAAAAACTAATACAGCTGCTTTGAGCAGTTAAATTGATTTTGCTTGAGGTCCTTAACTTTAGACAGTGTGAGCACTTTTACATTTTCATTAATGCTAAACTAATTGCTTTTTAACTTGGTGCAGTGAGACTGTAACTATTCTGTGTTCAAATCCATTGGAAGACTGAGTTAGTGTCTATTTGAAAGGGATTTTAGGGAATACAGTGCCTCAGCTCCCTAATAGAGATGAACGATCATCATTAGAACTTGCTAAGACCTCCTGGATGATGAAAAATGCCATAATTAAAAAAAATCATTTTAGATTGGAATGACAGACAGTCTTATCTCAAAGTTCTCAAAAATGTAAGAAAAGTTTTCAGGAAATTTATTTTGAAACATGTTTTTTTTTTTACCTGGTATGTAAGGCTGTTGAATTGGAGTGAACTGTTGAATGGGTTGGAATAATTTGATCTGTTTTGAAAATACTTTGTTATGATACATTTAAAGTATAATAACAAAGTTTGTGGCTGTAACTCAAGACAAAATACTTGAACGTTTCTGAATCCAGACTGGGGAATGTGCTGCATCTGTAGAGTTTCCTTCAAATTTCCCTAATGTACTTCAGTGTAAAGAATGCTAGAGGAGGCTCGTAAGACTCTATTTTTGGTGAGGCTGAGGCAGAAAATGTGATATTCCTGTGAATTAATGTGAGCTCTTTAATAGGAGTCTAAAGAGAATATGGATCAAGATTTTTGGAAGAGCAGGAACACTTGCTTTCACACTCTCTGAAGTGTTGTCAGTTCCTTTGTCACCTGTAGGGAAGCCTAGATGCTGGTCAACTAGATATGGATAGCATCTGCTACTAGGGTGAGGGATTCTTTTCTGATGGGCATCATGGTGGTCCTCAGGGAAGTAGCTAGCTAGTAAAGCAGGATGAGGTGTCCAAGATTGTCCATGTATAAATGTGCCTGCAAATATAGACATGTCTGTAAACAGCAAGGGAACAGTCAGTTAATTCTTCAGTGGTTCAGGAATTACTATAGGGTTAAATGAGGACCAGTGTTGCAAAACTAGTGTGAGGACACTATCTAGCATTTTAGGACAGTAAAAGGCCGTCATGATTGGAGACAGCAGTGTGTCCTTGTAAAAGGTCTAAGTTCCAGAAATAAGACAAGCACAGACTGAACAGCATCACTTGCTTTTGGTGGGCTAGACTACTGTCTTGTTTTCAGATATTATGAGGTCTTCTCAGTATTACCTTCTTCCAACTGAGGCAAACATCAAATTAATACCTTCTTTCTGCACTGAAACTAGACCCAAGTAAAGCAAGTGAGAGACAAATTGAGGGGAAAATAATTATTCATGGGATTATTTTCCAAGCATGAAATACAGAGAGTAGCAACTGCAACATAATGTGTAACTAGTAGCCATTTTTCAAGAAAAACTAAAGTTTAAATGATTGGCAATGGCATATATTTTCGCAAAGTGCAACTACTGAGACAGCATCTGCATTAGCTCTGAAAACAAAAGCTTACTGATGTAAAATGCTTGTGTTTTTTCATGGCACTTATGCATTAAAAATCCTGAATTCTATAAATTGGATAAAGATATCTTTCCTTAAGCCTCTCCCTCACTGTATCAGCAGAATAAACATAGCCAGAAACAAATTTTAGTGCAAGAGTTTGCTTTTTCAGAAGAACTACAGGGGATAAAACCCCTGTCCTTAAGCTGGAGTAGAAATGCAGCTGTGGAGGATTTTTGGTTCTGTGCAGCCCTTCCCAGTTCCCTGCTCATCCCCAGCCCTTACCTCCAAGGGGACCTAATCTATGAACATCTCATCATCCCTGTGCTCTAATTTCCTTCCTTAGTGTTCTAGCCATGAGTGGCCAGTATATTTTAACAGGAATGCCTTTTCTTTCTGATAAGTGAAGCCTCTCAGTTCTTCCTCTGAAGAAATGTGTCCACCTGTCAGATACCTGGTGTATACCTATAAATAACCAACCAGAAAGAGGCTCCAGATACACGCTCATGAGAGAAGGACCCGGTGAACTGATTGACAGTCATCATCCTTCTTCAACTGCCAGTAATGAAGAGGGTCAAGCTTGTTGAATGCCAGTCATGAAAACAGATCTCCTTTATCCTCCTTGATGTATTTCTTTTCAGAGTGAGATAAAGCAATTCAGTCAGTCATTCTGGATCCAGTGGAGAAAGACCTTTTGCTCTTTCATACTGTGTCTCACATAGTAATTGTACCATGTGCATACAATTGCTTAGTGGTGCTAGTATAGTCCAAATATCCATAAACAGTTGCTTTAGAGTGAGATCTGGGTGTTTTTAAGTCAGTAGTGCTCCTTCTTAATGACTTCCAACACAAGTTCTCCAAACAATGTTAGGGTCAAAATTCAGTAGGATTTCTATATTTCCTGAAAAGAGGTCTTATGTCTCAGTTTCCTCACCAGGAAATGCGAGAAATGAAGCATGCTGTGACTGATCTCTATATCATCTTCATTGATCAAAAGCTTCTTCAAAACACGGTAGTGCATTTATTAGCATCTTCACGAAAGGGATGGCGAGACAATGGCAGAGAGAGGCAGGTGTCAGTTTACCTGGATGTGCAGTCATATGGAAAATTGAAACTTTCTCCCTCTTTCGAAGGTATTCTGGCGTGTAAAAGCTGCCATTCTCTTCAGTAAAAACCTTTTACTTCAAGTTATTTCAGTGCTTTGACATTGCAATTCATTGCATGGCAGCAACTCTTAAGCTTTCTCATTTCTGACTGCAACGGCTGGACCTTGCCATTTCTCCTAGGAACAGTATCCCCTAGCCTTAATCATGTCCTTTCCAGAAGGACTACATGAAGTTTGACTGTGCTGGTACATCTAGTTCCTGTCCTGTTCAAGTGCTTAGCCTTGAGAACAGCTTTCTGTGGCTCAGCAAAACAAAGAGATACTGTTAATTTAAATGTCTTCAGCACTGGGCAACATTTGTTCTTATTCCTTGCACCTCTCCCAGCTGTTCTTTTTGCAATTTTTTTCTATTAACTAATCTGTCACATGTCTCACAAGAGGACTGTGGGTGTGTGTGATGGGCCACCATAGCTGCTAGAACTGTCAGTAAGCTTCAGAAATTACAGTTCTTTTTTGGCAGGGTAAGGAACAGGATTTTTGTTTTGGTTTTTGACCATTTAACGTTAGGAAAGCATGAGTCATTAGTTCTTAAAACTCTGCTTATTTATCTTGCAAAATGAAAACTGAAGACAGGGGTTTTTTTGAGGCAGAAACAAACTTAGTGGATTTCAGCCTCATTGAGTGTTATAATTACCAGAATTAAGAAGACTCAGAGAAAGGCTACCTGTACTTTCAGGACTACTCTCAAAATACTGCTAGTAAGGAAAAAAAGAAGCTTATTCTGTGCTGAGAATGCTAAGCAAACACGAGCCTCCAGTCAGACAAAAGGAAAGGCAAGTAGGTGAAGTGAAAAACATATTTCATTCAAATAATCAAAGATTTGCAAAATAAGATTTAGGAAAGATTGGTGAAACTTGAGCTCAAATATTGAACTTAGATTAAAAAAGAATGAGATTAAATGAAATACTTCCTTTATGTTTCAACAAAAAAGAATCCTTAAAAATAATATTGTTTCTAAAGAAAAATATCTTTAACAGAAAGGGTTTTTTTTCCAGCAAAAATTGGTGGCTGCATTTTATTTTTTTTATAGGCTGCAGTGGTTTGTGTAATCAGGTATAACTCACAGATGATGTTAAAATAGAACCATTACTAATCATTCTTGTTTACTATAGGTTTGTTAAGAGTCCAAACCTGCTAATTCAACTTTGCAAATGCAGTTTTTACTTAGTGAGAATGCTTTCAAACACGTCAACGTAACATTTGCATGGCTTTAGGAGCAGCAGGGGTATAATGCAAGTAGAGTGCATTATATTTTCACAATGCTTTTTTTTTAAGCATAGAAAGACTTGTACCCAGTCATAGGTGAACAGATTGTGTTCAAACAGTTTGACCACAGTATTTTAAACATGAATTTCTTTAATGCTGGATGTTTCCTGAGAGCATGCTTCTAAAAATTACTTTCAACTTTCAAAGTGTTAGCAAAACCAAAATAAATTATGAACCTTAAAAAACCCCAGTAAAATCAAAAGCCTGTTCATTTGAGAAGAAAGCTTTTGTGTTCCCATTTGTGACTTTTCAAGTGAAGGTAAGACAGCACCAAGTGTGCCAGGTTTCCAAATAAGCTAAACTTCTATTTCTCTTGAGAGCTGATAGAATAAATATAAACTTTTAAATAAATATAACTTGATGGTAGCTGATACTTTTGCATGCTCTTAATGGGAACAGAAACAAACAGTGCTCCAGCTCCCAGCAGGTAAAACTTTCTTTCCCAACAATCTATTTGGTCTCTGTGACTGTCATCAGGGGTAAAATTGTCTATCAAGTTGTTTCCACATTAGCTGAGTGTCTCTGGAAAGATAACCTATTTTACCTTTCTCAAATCCTGACCAGAGCCTAGTCGTAGAATGAACATCAGTTAGTTCAGTTCTCTCTTTGTCTGATGTCCCAGATCATTGACAAGATATGAACTCACCAAGGAAACTGGGAGTAGGTTTAAAATTGTCCCTAGTGTAAGAACATTACAGCTACATCAGGCTTTCATAGTTTCAGAACCCAGAGGGGATCCCAATTATATGCGACCTGGTTTGAATACAAAGGAAATGGCTGTTCCTCTTCCCATACAAATGGGAGTAAAGTGCACAGTGAGATTTGTTTTCAAAAACTCTGGGAACCAGCTTTCAACAGGACATTCATGTGTCTGTAGTTACAGGCCTCTAAATTAAATGGCTGCAGCTGTTACTGAGAAACTGAAAGACTAGAGCAAGAGACAAAATTAAATGTCTCATTAACATTTATTTTTAAAAATATCCCAAAAGATTACGCTTACCATGGTTTGTTAAGGAACTGTTCTTTATAGAACTGAATAGAACTTGGTGATAAAAAAGTAATGTTTGTTTCAAATGGCTGCAGACTCCTACACAGCTATCACGTTTTAAATATCCTTTTCCCTATGCCACTTCAGAAGATCCCAGTGACAACAATAAACCTTCTTTAAATGAAATGCTAGTGTAGTTGAAATAATTAAATTCGGCTCTGGAAAGCTTTATCTATGAGCAGGAAGACATAGGATATATCTCAATTTTTCAGATATGATTATTTCAGTCAAACTTCAGATGTTTGTTACTCGATGACACCACCACCCCCCCCCCCCCCACCTCAACAAAATCTGTCATCCTGTCTCCAGGGAGAACTCCTTCTGAGACTAACTGGATCAAAAAGAGGGAACTCACAGAATTCTTGAAAGAGAGAAAAATTGAAAAGCAGGTTCCTGTCCCTGTACTGCTACTGATGACACTTGTACCATGATTGAGTCTTTGCAAATGCTCTGCAGCCCGATCATGGTGATTCTAAGAACAAGTATCCAAGATGATCCTTTGCCTGTGCAGCCACTGAGGTTTTTATTAGTTTTGAACTTGAAAAAAATCTCTGTGCTGACTGGTACTGCCTTGAATGCTCACATTTCTTGTTGTAAGAGAAATAACAGTGATGTGTATCTGTCATTTGAGTGAGATGGATAGAACACATGCCAAATCAGCAGGTCCTTGCTATATAAATGGATTGACAATTTTTGTTCTGAAATGAGACATAATTGCTTGTCTGAATAACATAAAAAGAAAAACAAGCACTTTTTATATGTTTCAATTTTGTTTACATAGTGAAGTACTCAGGACACTGCAATGTTATATATACAACTTAAGTAGCACATGTTTTTTTGTACATTAGTCTTTATGCAAATATTTTTTCAAACTTTAGTCATAGAGAACTCTGTAAAGGTTGTTGCACGGGTCATTGCTTCTTGCACTTTCAAGTATCTAATTCTGTACCTTCCCTAGGCATATGAAGAGTTCATATAGTTGAAAGTGTATTGTTTTTCGAAAGATAATATAAAAATTAGTACTTATTGTGTTCATTTTGTATGATTTTCCCTGTTTTTCAATCTGTGTTGCTGACCTGAATATCTAAGTTAGAGGTGCAGTGTCTTAATGGGTAGGCCACAGCTTTTTTTTTATAGTCACAGTTGTGTTCAAATAAACCACACATGAAGAGTGGTACCAGTGTATACATAGATACAGAATATTTTTGCTTAATTTACAAGACACAGCAAAATCTCTCAGTACAGTGAAGGACTATGTTGCAGGCTAAGAGAGGAGGTATGCTCTACAGAAACTTTTTTCTCTCCCTTACTGGATTAAGTCCTGACACTGTGTCTTTCCTGATACTTTCTGCTGCAACTATGTCTTGAGATTCAGTCTGATAAGGGACCCTTTATTCAATCTAAGTAGGGATTTATTGCAGAGACCACCACAATCTGGACCCTATCACACAAGCAGTGACAGTTTGTGCAGTTAGCTCTCCAACTACCGCTCTGCACTAGAAGTGTCCATTAAGATGACTTCTTTTTTTTCCACTGTGAATCCTTTCCATTTTAGCAATGTATTATCTTAACACTTTACCTTTCCTATACCTCATCCTCTCACCTAGTTGTAGTTGATGATGGATGGAATTGTTCCAAACCTAGAGAGAGAAAGACAGGAGGTTTCAGACTTTGAATGTCTCTGACTCTGGAGGTGTCTTATGGGACACCTGCCTGGCAAGGAGTGCAAGCAATTAACTCTTAGTACTGTCTCCTAGGAGCCACTGAGGTCCCACTGGTAGACATATGGCAGCATTTGGGTTTTGGCTTGGGATTTTTATGCCTCTCATAATTTTCTAGAACAAATTATCATTTTTTATTTGATTGTCATTACTGTAGTTTATGCTTGTTATTTGGCAGCTCGTTTTTGTCCAGTTGCTGCCTCTCAGAATTTGTGATAATTCACAAATTTCAGTGTAGTAAAAGTTTTGAGAAAAACCTTCCAAGTGAACACACACATGTGAAGCAGCTTGGTCTAACAAAGGTGGTTTTATTTGTTTTAACTCCCATGCATTAGAAGGCTTCTGCATACTCTACTTATCTGTCTTAGCTGAAAAATAATTATGTCAGAAATAGGCATCTCTGGATCCACCTTCTTGTTTATAGTTAATTAGCAAATAGTGTTCCATGTCAACACTCTTTTTCTAAGACTTGCTGTATTGATAATATAAGGAACTTCGCTATGATATCTTAAATAATTTTGCCCTTTACCAATATCTGGACTGACAACTTGACTTCATTTAACCATAGCCTTTAGGAGTTTGGGATTTCACAGAATCACAGGTTGGCTCAGGTTGGCTGGGATGGCTAGAAGTCACCCAGCTCGACATCTGCATGTTGAGCAGGTTCGTATAGCTGAAGCTCCTTGTGACTAGGAAAGGTCATATTTTAAAAATAAGTATTTCCTCCAAAGTGACCCTTTGTCAGAGAGGTTTTTGGATTTTTCTCCTATTTACTTGGGAAGTTTAAAATAAAAAAAACCTTTATTATTTGTTTTCTGGAGCACCTTGAACTGTGTGAGACCTCTCTTTGTGAAAACAAGCCATGGATGTGTAAAACCAAAAAGCCTCACCTCTATCACTAGTAGAGATGTAAGTGCTTTAACTCCCCGTTGAGTGTACAAGTGTAGCATCAAAATTTAATCTGTGTATTTTATAGATCTTGTGCAGAAAGTAATATTTTCACTAATTATCGTGTAACCATAGTGGAGACGTATTGTTAAATGCTGGACACTACTTAATGAAATGAAAATGATAAATGATGAAAGACTATAGAAACATTGATCCCTTAACAGAGCCTACAAGGATGTCTAGTTTCTGAGGAAGGAGCAGAGACAGCCTCCAAATGTGAAAGGGAAAGGGAAATTGGAGACTGAGTACCCTTTTCTCCCCATGCCAGATCAGCCAACAGAGTCATGACCCTATGTTGAGTCTCTTAGCTAGAGACAAGCACTGTGTATCAGAAGTTTTAACTTGCTTTTCTCTCCATTTCATGTGTCTGCTCCACCAAAGTGACATTCTTGATTGTGATATTGACTCATTATTTGTTGATGTCTTAATATATTCTAATCAGGTTTGGTAGGAAAATTCTTTAGCTTATATATATGAGAGGAGATATTTAGCTGAATTATCATGGAGGTCCATTTGGCTTCTGGAATGTGTGAATTTGATTTTCCAGAACTTTATTTTACTAGCTTTGTAGAAAATGTGATGGCCCAACTTGCTTTTTGCTTGTTAATTATGTTTATAAATTTACTTTAGGACAATTAGTACAATCAAACCATGTGTTTCAGGGCTTTAGCTAACTCTTTTTTTCTTCTTTTTCTTC
>WBNH01008885.1:75720-153337 GCA_013401255.1 Urocolius indicus | reverse complement strand
CCCCCCCCCCCCCCCCCCCCCCCCCCCCAAATAACGTGAATTGATGCCAAGAGTATTCATTCTTAGAGACCAGACTGATTAACAGATTTGGGAAGATTCAAGTTGACAAAGTTCTTGTTGTTTCTGGTCTTCTACTGTGTTATGATATGTGAATCAACTTACTGAATCTGTTCCTTGCCACTGTAGAGGGGATATTAGGTGCTGAGTGTATTTTCTTGTTCTACTTTCGTGGAAGATTGTTTCATCTGCCAAAAACTGAAAAGTCTGAGACCTGTCAGTTTTTGTAGTTGTTGTTAGATGTAATACGCAGGATTGTGGGTGATTAATCTCATAACTTGTTGTGTCTTTGAAGTATGCTGAGCAGTTACATGAAAAAATAGCAAATGACCTTTTTTGATAAGGTAATTTTTATCACTTGGGTTTGAAGTGCTTCAAGGTGCATCTTCCACATTCTGTTAACTTTATAGAAGAAGAAATATTGCATTGATGAGGGATATGTTTATAGTGTTTAATATATTTAGTTATTTTCATACATGACTCATAAAATTCTATTGTGCATCTAAAATTTTTATTTCATTGTAAATATAAATTTAAACTCCATTAGTAATTAGCTTTATTGACTTTCTTATCGGAGGCATTGATGTGTAGAAAAGTCAAGCATTTGTTTCATGGCAGGAGCACTCAGAAGTACTGAGGTGGTGGATCTTTTGGCTGCATTTCAAAGGGGACATTTTGCTTAGGGATTTCTGGCCAGAAACTCGATAATGCATAGCCAGCTTTCTGCAGCCTGTGCTTTCTGCTTACTAGTTGAGTGACATCTTTCCTTTCTAGCTACTGTATGCCTTTATTTATTTCCCTAAAGACATCTTTATAGTCACAATAAGCAGTTTTTTAAAAGTTCAGCTGAATATAGGCAACTGGCTTTCCCTTGAGTACATGCATTTAAAAGTTACTGTATTTCTACTCATGGATTGTGTGCATAATGTTTCCCAGCAAATATTAATCATACTGGATAGCTTTGAGGGTGAAACTGTTGCACTAAGATAAACATCTGAGAGTCTGCTTTAATACCCAAAGCCTCTTAGCTTTTTTTAGGTCAAATTATCTTGTATCCTCTGACTGTGTTTCTAGGCAGGCTAGAAGTTAAAAGCTACTTTTAAAATTAAAACTCTGTGTGGTATTTTTGTTGACAAGGTTAAAGAGAGGGTATCTCACAAGGTCCTAATTTCAATGGCAAGAACAAGATAGTGGTTCTATTTTTTTACAGCTAATGAGAAGAATGCTTACAATATTACTTATGCTTTTTGCATTCTGCCAATGTCAATATAGTAACACTGGTGCAAAATGTGAATGTTCCATTACACATGTGTGCTAGGAGTTCATTTTCTCATTGATCAAAGGATATGAGTTCAAGTAATTTACACTTCTGGTTTTTCAAAAAACTTATTTTACACATACTGTTTTCTGCAAGCTATAAATAGTTATAAGCAAACATGGTTTAAAAAAAAAAGCATGATGTACTGTGTAACTGGGTTTTTTAAGAGCAAAATGTCTTGGATTTTGCAATGATGTCAGTCAAGAAAAAGAGCTTGATAAGATTTGATTTTTTGCAAGATGTTTTCAAAAGTTGCAGCTTTGTTAAATAGATGAGTACCACACTGTAAATTTTCCCTTCCCTTCCTCCTCAATGTCCTCAGCTAATACTCACCCAGCTAGAGATTGAATTATTGAGGGCTGGAAAGAGATATTTGTAAAAACACTCTGTAACAGCATTACACTTTTGTGCAACAGTGGCTGTACTATGTGTACAATTTTTCTAAAGTTAGAAGAGAATATATGTGAAAATGTCCAAAAAACAGAGACATCATCTGTTCCTGTTGGTAACTAGCATGATGACATTAGCATCTGTAATCTGGGGAGCTCAGGGAGAGGGGTAGTGGGGGAGGATTGTTAGTAGGTTTTTTAAAATATCTCCTTAAAAGCCAGATAGGGAGAGAGTTACAGAGGAAGAGCTGTCGGATAGTCAAATATCTGAGAAATGGTTTGGCTGTCACAGTATATGAACGTTACATAAGGTGTATAAACACATTACATAAGTTCTCCCTGGTCCTCTAGGTCACCGGCTGCTCTCCCAAAACTAACCCCTGCCTGCCTGAGAGCTGCCCATAAACATGGGCAGCAGAAAAACCCAAGCATCTGCGTTATTTCTACAGCAGTGGCAGCGTAGTTGCAGGAGATAACACCTATGACTTTATATTACTTTTGAATAATCATAGAATCATAGAATGGTAGGGTTGGAGGGGACTTTTAGAGATCATCTAGTCCAATACCCCTGCAGAGAAGCAGGTTCACCTAGATCAGGTCGCATAGGATTTGTAACAACAAAATCAAAAGTCAAGAGATGAATTAAAGTTTGACTGTATCAGTTTAAAAGAGCAGGTTGCATACAAAAACTTAATATTGCAGTGGAATATGTTTCGAAACTATGAAACAGGAGGTTGATTTCAGGCCCATCAGGAGGAACCTGCTGTTTATATACAGCCTGAATAAGCATTTGTTTGCATTTGGAAAAAGAATTGCAGCTCAGCTATTGATAGCTTTTTTAATATTGTTAATAATCTTCTGTAGGTTTAAGTGCAGTTCTCCTGCAAATAGAAGCAAGGATATTTCACTGGGGGGAGGTTGGGGGAGGGGGAAAGAAAGAGTGGGGAAAATCTGCTGAGACCTCTCTATACCATCGTAGTTTAAGATCAAGAAATGAAGGTGTTTGATGATGATGAAACTTTTGCAACCTTTGAAGTACATTTTAATGGTAGCAGTAAGAGCTCAACTCTTCATGCTTTGGTCAGATAGCTACAGCACCTTCTTGGCACTGTCCCTGATTTAATTTATAGTACAGGTTAAATGATTGAAATCTCTGTATTTAGTAACTGTAACAGATAAGAGCTCTCTAAGATGTTCTCTTCCCTGTAAGTTATTGTAAAGACTGAGTTCAGCTTTGTGAAGGGATACGTTTTTTCATCCCTCAGCCGCCTCTCAAAAATTCACTCGAAGGTGAGAGAGATGGCAGAATGCTTTCGTACAAATGGGAAGGGGACTTAAGAAGCTTGTTTTCATCCAGAAGTTCTGGACCACAGATGACATGTCCTCTCCATGGGTTCCAGAAGCCAGATGCTGACAGAACACTTCGATGGTCACCATCCAAACAAATCTGAAACAGAATCGATTTCCTGTCCAGAAACATTTTGCTTTGGACTTGGAATAGTTATCATTAAGCTGAAGCCTCTGTACCTGTCACATCTAACTAATTAAACAAATTTTTAAGTTAGAAACATCTCTTGGATGTTGCATCCTGTAATCACAATGGTCTTGAAAATCCTGGGGGAAAAAGGGATATGCCTAAGGCTTCATTACTGTGATGCAGTGGTAGCACTCAGCCTGTCACCCAATTACCTCTTCTGCTGGATACTGCTTCACAGAGCTTGCTTCTTAAAGATCAACCAGCTTTCTTGGGCACTCCTACCATCTAGAATCCTGTCCCTTGAGATTCCTCCAAGCAGTTCTTTGAAGAGGCCAAAGTCAGCTCTCCTGAAGTCCAGGGTCGCAACCTGGCTTGGTGTCCTGCTGCTTCTACAAAGGATCTTGAACACATCCTATCTAAATGTTGCTAGTCACTGGGAATGAGATCTCTGTGCACAGATTTTTAAAGAAAAATAATTTTGCTTACGTTGCAGCAAGTAATAGGTTGTTCTTCTGGATGTGGAGCCTGTGTTCATCATGCTGCTCTCTAATTCTTTGCCTCATCAGAGTTTTGTATCTTACCGATTCCTTATTGGTAAAGAAATGGGGAGCTGATCGCTCCTTCTCCATTTGGGACTTCAGGACAGCCAGACTGTATGGGTCACAGATGTCAAGTGTATCATCAGCAAAATCCATATGACAATATAACTTAAGAACCAGTTAAAGTAGAATAACGTTTCTCTAGCATTTAGTTTGTTGGTAAACAAGGGACAAACAAGTTAGCTCACTGTTCTAGTTCTATACATCATTGTGCAGCCACACTGTCACATTTATGTGACAGAGTCCCTGACTATGAAATAAATGTGGTTTGTGGGGTTTGTTGGGTACAAAAATGGTCTCCTCCCCTTCCTGCCCTATTGTCTCAAATTTTGTACCCACTTTTCTTCTTATTCTGTGTGCTTTGTTCTTAAAGGGTATTTTGTCTTTATTCATTTCCATGTGTAGACTCTTCTGATCTTTTCACTCTTGCATTTCTTTGTTTTACTTATCTTAATGTTTACAATCTCTATGGGAGAGATAACCTCTACTGTTAGGCTATAAAGCAGCGAGTTTTGTGAGCCTGATTTAATAAATGTACTCTTTGCCTTGTTTCAGTTCACCCTCAACTCTAATCAGTTGTTAGGCATTTGAAAGTCCCTGTGCAGCTAGTATTTTGAAAACATCCATTTACTTGCCACTATGAGTGTTCCACAGCTCTACACACAGTGACCATGGAATTAATCCAGGAAAAGAAATGAGCTGAAAAAAGTCATTTAAGTACCCATGCCAGCCTTGCTTCACTAGGCAGTTTGTTTACATTGATTTTATTAGGACACAAACAAAGAACTAAGGAAGAAAAGAATCTATTCTGAATTGTGCAGTTCACTCATCACAATATTCAGCATTTGAACAAAATCTCCCAGCCTCTCAACTAGATTAAATTGCATTTAATTTACCCTCATTATAGACACATTTTGTTTATAGCACTCAGAATACTCAGTTCTTGAAAGCCTTCATTTCGATGAGAACAGAATGTGCTGGTTTGGAAAGCAGACCTGGTCTGGTGCAAACAAAATTGAATGCTGAGACCTGAAATTGAAAGCTGAGGGAGGTGGAGGAGTGACAAGAAAGGTAGTTGCACATGACGCACTCTTGATTTATAATTTCTCATTGATGACAAAATCAAGCAACTGAATTTTCTACATGCTATAAAAAAATAACATTTAAATGTATATTAACTGTGAATTCTCCTGTTTCTGTTTGAAATACACCTTTGTTTTCCTAACACACTAACTCCTGTGAATGCACATCCTTGTACACCTGCATGTGCATATGGGTTTGCACATAACCATATTTCTTGTATAGCTGTTTTTGGTAATACTGAATCACCTTGTCAGTGACAATTTTGATAGTAATTGTGATGCTGGATCATTCTGTAGCTGTTTTATTTACTTTTTAGTTCTTATTTCAGGTGGGTTTTAAAGTATTCATTTTTTCCCCTCTGGATGTATGTGCCCTGATACTGCATATGCTATGTGGAAGTATTATTGTATCTGTACGAGCTGTTCCACCTTTTGTAAAATAACTTCAGTTTTGTGTGTCTTTTCAAGATAGAAGTTCTCCACTTTGATTAGAAGGGCTAGGCTGATCATGAACGAAGTATTAGATATATTAAGCCCTGGAATATTGGATCAGAGTCTGATTTAATTTCGTCGACTTTTTACAGTTGAGTGGAAACCAGTTTCTGAAGACTGGATTGATGAATGAATGCTCTGTGGTGGTGCCTTGTAACTACTCAACTGAAAAAAGAAAATATTGCTTTAACACTGTGAATCCATAAGCTATGTGAGATAATATAATGTTATTCTCCAAACATGGCTCAAAGTAAGAGAGAAAGAAAAGCATCATTGCACAAATGCAAAGAGCTTGGCATTTATAATGCTTTGGGAAGATACATGTTACTGGATAAACTTAATGTACTTTTATACACTCAAGATTGTAGCTACTTCGGCTCTTGAACAAAGGACAACATGTCTATACTGTCTAAGGACAGTCCTAGTGCCTGGTGTATCCACATGTACAGATACCTGCCATGCACCTTAAGTCGGTTGAATTCACTGAGTAGGTGTAGAAGTTAAAGAGTCCTTGCATGTGGAGAAGAAGAAAATATTTAAAGAGCATAAATCTCCTATAACTAATTGAAAGTATTTATATAGTACTATCATTTTGTCTTATTGGGAGAATTCACTTTAGATATGCTGGTCTCTCCTGTTCCTTCAAGAAAAGCAGAAAAGGAGGTTAATCTGGAAGATAATTCAGAACAGGAACCAAAGTGAGTTATGTGCAATATATGAAGGAACTTGTTACTCTCTGCTAACTGTACAGAGAGCATCCCTTAGATTAAGTATCCCTTAGAGTAAAGCATGAATGTCTTCATGGAGAGACACCAGCTAAGAACTTGGTCCATAATATAAACCCTGAAAATGAAAGCATTTGCATTCTGACCAAGTAAGGGGAAAAATTAGGTATGTCATCATTTACTTGAGGGTTAATAATGAGACTCATGGACGCAGGGCTGAATTTGAACCTCTGAGAATGTGAGTATTGTCCCTTTTAAATATCCCACTTGCTAGTGTCTGCTCATGTCTTTTATTGAGCTTCATTTAAACAATATGGCTTGACTGAAAAAGGTGAGTGGAATGAAGTTTTAGTCCTCATTTTTACAAATACTTTGCCTAAACATAGATACATATTAAAAAATCTATGCATAAAAATAGAGCATAGGGTGTTTTTGCTTATCCTGTTCTTTTTTTTTAAATGTCTTGCATCAGTTTAAAGACCATTAGGACCAAGAATTATTTGTATCCTTTTGTTAGTTTATGCCTAAAGGTGTTTCCATTTTCACTTTTAGATTTGTCTCCTCCATTATCATAATCACCCTCATACACAGAGGGAAAGTATACAATTACATTTCCTGCAGAGTATTACACAAGAATGATGTAGTTCACCAAAGGCAGTGCAAAAAAATCCCAACCCAAAATAGAGGTACACTATTGTTAGAGAACAGCATTGCCAACAAATGAGTGATCTTAAGGACTTCTGCACCTGTGACAGGTATAAAATTAGCAGTTGGAAATTTGACTTCAAATTGACTGAATCCCTTGAAATGAACACACTAGAGAGCAGTCTTTGTTTCCAAGGTAACAATCAGCTGTGTTCCTGAGGACATGAAAGGTGTTTAAATGACAAGGCTGGCTTCAGAGAACATCTTACTAAATTTAAATTTTGCATTCATTCAGAATATGTGGAACTATGAAACGTTCATAATGTGGAGTACAGGTCCCAGTACATCTCTACTCAGTCAGGAGAAGAACTTACTCCTACGAATATGTTCCCTTTCTAACACTGTATCCTAAATAGTTTACAATTCATGCTGCATTTCCAGGTTCTCACTGTGATTGTTATAGGAGACAAGTAGTGATATCTATAGCTAAGATTATTTAATACCTTCTGCTACATTAAAATACAAATACAATGACAGTGGTTCTTTGCCAAAGTGGTGACAAGAGGTAGCTATCCATGACAGAGTGGAGCGAGTGGATGAGGAGTCGATTGTAAAGCTTCTGAAAGTCAGAAGTTAGTTTTGTGCAAAGGAACAGTAAGTGGAAGAGAATAATAATAAAATCAAAGAGACAAATTAGAAATATTGTTTTTTACAGCAACATTTATGGTGGTTGGTGGTTTTTAGTGGAAGAGAGGGATGAGTGCAGGCATAAAGACTCAGATTCAACTGACGTGGAGACAGAGGAATTTGGTGTTGGGACAGGTTTCACATTTGCAAATGATTCTTTGCTCTCCAGTTACACATTTTATTTCAAGAATGTGCAGATTAAAATTTTTCATACATTTTGGAAATTTGACTAACTTATTTGTGAAATGAAGGGTAGATTTGGAAAATAATGGTCTTGGAGAAGTACTACTGGAGAGAAGCGAATATTTACTGAACAGTGTAAGTACTTCTAAAAATCATTGGAGACAGAATTCTGAAATTAGAGTTTCTGATTCCATGGAAATATGTTGTTAAATTTAAATTGTAACCTATTTAATTCTCTTTATATGGAAAATATTGGATTCTTTTAGAAGTTTATTAATCAGCAGATATACTTCTCTGAGCGCTACCATTATAATGGTTTTGAAAGCCTCGGTTGTTTTCTAAAATACAGGTATTAAAATGTGTGTAGCTTTCCTGTTGAGTCTAAATGGTGAAATGTACAAATCTATTTCACTTCATTTCTTTTTTACGGGAGTCAAGAAACACAAAAGTCTTCAGCTGAAATAATCAGACCAGCTCAATTGGATTCAAGAGCCTCCCACTCTAAAGAGATTTAGCTGAGAGATTTGGGGTTTTTTGGTGAGTTTTAATGCTTAAATCACCTGATGTTTTGAAAGGCCTTCTAAAACTTAAGCCAACATTAATTATCAATATCAAAATGGGGACTGAACCTTCAGTCCATATGTTGATATCAATAATATGTAATATATGGTTAATGATTGATATGATGATTGTTAAAGTGAGGCTAAAGGGAGTAGTAGCAAATTGAAGGGAACTTGCCAACCGACAGTGTTGTTCCTTGTGTTCTGAGTCATTATTCAAGGCTACAATTTTTCTTTCCCTTAATATTCCTGCCTCAGTCTATGATAAGTTAGCTGATGTTCAGTGAGTGAGAGTGCTTCACCTAAATTTATTTTTATCTTCACTGTTTAGTGGCAAGGTGAATACTTTCTTCTCAGCTTAGAACCTAACTGCTGTTCCTTCATTTACATGCTGTTTATTGTTCAAGATACACAGTTCCTCCATACGCAGGATGGAGCACAGTCTATACTTAAGCAGTGTAAATCCAGAATTGTCTCATTTGCAAATAAATGTCAGTTCTACAGAAGTCCTGGATCTTCAGAATTGTAATTGCATTCACTACTTTTTGTTTCTCTGTTGCTTGCTTAATATATGAAGAAGGTAGGGATTTTGCAGAAACAATGTATGATAATGTAATCAAAAGCAGAGAGAGAGGTTTTCAGAAATGGTGGTGGATTAAGTGTCTAATTTCCACTGTCTTATCACTACAAATTATGTGTGAGCTTTAGACATTTTTGAAAACTTCACCTTTCAATTCAGTTGCCAAACACAAAGCCAAAACAATGATATTTGTAATCTTTAACTTCAAGTATCTTTTATCAGACTGGCAGAGAGTAATTTTTAGATGTACATCCTCCATAACAATCAATGCAATCCAGGTGTTATTCATAGCTGGAAACAACTAGAAAGCTACTCAGTTAATACAGCAAGTGAAGTAATGTGTCTTGAACGTTGCTGGACTGAGGATAGCAGTGGTCTCTGAAGAGACAATATGTGTTTCTGCTCTCCTAAAGCTAGCTGACTGGCTCTTCTATGCTGTAGTCATTTATAAATGGATTTGCACTATAAATCTTGTTTTATCGACAGTTTTGTCTGGTTTGTATGTTGTACAGTGTGATTGTTTGCAGTATTAGGAAATCAGCAAACAAAATACAAAATTACCTTTATCCTGAGAGGTGAGATCCCATGGTGATTTAGAATCTGATGAAGCAGCTCGTTTTTTAATATAATGTTCTAACATGTTCTCTGTAAGAAACCTGTCTTCATCATCCAGTGCTCTTCAGATGCTGCATTTGAGGAAAAAAAGTAGAATGACACATGATCATTGAGGTATATCATCACTTGAATTTACTGTAAATTCAAAGTAGAATGAAATGCCTAAAAATGCTTATAATGATTATATATATTTATAATGCTTATAGTTACTATACTGCCACTTATGTGGCAGTCTTTCTGCTGTCTCCATACGATACCGTCATTTTCTCGTGTCATTTTGTACTTGTACGTGTTTCAGAAATTCAAAAGTCATATAGTAAAAAGATTTACAGTAGCTTCTAAATATAAATAAGCTTAAAAATAAATCCTGCAAAACTGCAGTGATCCGTTTAATAAAGTACCCATTTTTGTAAACGCCCTGAAAAGAGTGGGTGAAAATAGTGTGACACATCATGTGGGCTTAATCTGTTTCGTATAAATTTGCTGTGAAAGCTCTAGTTCAATATAGATAATGTGCAATCTGTTCTAAACATCCAGTTGTACAATAAGGGTAATTTGTGGGAGACAGTTATGGATCTCAAGAGCCCTTTCATCATTCGGAGTATTGAATTAATCTCCTCCTAAATGCTCATTCAGAAAGTGCCAGAAGACTGCTCTGTTTGGTTGCCATGGCAGATATTATTCTCTTGGCTCCTTGGAGAGCGAAATTTCTATAAACTGTGAGTGTTTTCAAGTTTATCAAAGGAGTAAGCTGTAGTTACTCTGATTTTTTTTTTTTGCTGTTGTTGACAGTTTCCTTCTGTCATATGCTCACATTAATTTCATTGTTTAAAAAATGTTCTAAAATTTCTTTGCCCGCTTGCTCTCTCAAATAGAACAATAACTCTCATTGAGAGGTGAAAAAGTGTTTTGCAAATAGAGTCTTACAGTCTCTTTAAAACAAAAAGTAATCAGAAAAACCAGTAGCTGTGTGCTGCGAGAATACAGAAAATGGCAGAACTCTCTGTTAAACAAAGGTTGTAAGCAGGGAAGGGGATGAAAATGCTTTTCTCTAGTCCATACGAGGGTAGATAATGAAGAAGTTTGGACTGATTTCTTATACAGTAAACTTTTCCATTTGCATTCTTTGATATTACACACAGTCTGCTTACGAGTAGCCGAAACCAGTACAGAAATCAGTAGCCTGATTTGCTCAGGATTTGTGTTCCGTCTTTCCTGAATCTATATACAGCTGTAGGTGAGTCCTGATTAAACACCTGGCAGCTACTTGCTGGAAGGTAGAAGAAATTATGTTGCAGTTGTGTTTTCAATGACAGGGTATTGGTTTGGATTTCTCTTGATACTAAACTAGTACTTTTTGTAAAATGAAGAGGCATTTAGTATCCTTGAGGCCCCTGCAAATCAGTAGCTTTTGTTAAAATTCGCTGGTAGCTGGGAAGTTACTTCATGGTCCCTGTCTTTGTGGCCACAGCCCTTTAGACATGTGGTTCAGGTGATTTCAAAGGGACATACTGTTGCCGTCAAAGCAGCAGATTTGAGACTACAGTTGTTGGCCACAACTGAAATTTAGAGACTGGTTTGAGCTTTAAAGATTACTTATTAAATAATTATTCTGAGGTAAAACTTCCTGACAATTCAAGGTGTGTGGTCACGTTTGTTGTTTGCTTGCCCAAATACCTATTACAATGTTGATGCACATGTACTTTGAACACTTGAGCTTGAGATTTTTATTTTAATTTGATGTTTTGGTTACTCAAGATAATTATACTCAATATAAGTCTATCACTAGGGAGATGAACTGGGTAACAAGTCATCAGATTCTGCATTGGGATACTTGCCTGCAGTTACCAGGTACACATGTCCAAATTATAGCGTGGACATCACAAAAACTTCAGTGGTCCCAACATCTGAAAAGTAAACCCTTGTCTGCTACCATATTACCAAGCTCTTCTATTTCATAGAGATTCAGAAGCAAAGCTGTTCTTGGCGGTCTTGTGTTAGATTTGAGTCTCTCAGCTACACATCTAACTCCTAATCAGCTGTGAATATGTGGGAGGATACTGCTTTGAGTCAGTGACAATATGAATGATGGTATGGACAGGCATTGAATGGAGGAAAGGAAGCTACTCATTAATGACTGGAGTTGTCAGAAGTGTTTTGTTGGTATGCAAGTTTACAATTTACCCACTTCCAAGGCCTTTTTAGGGTATATATAAACTCTTCAGATACTGGATAGGCAAAAACGTATTCATGCTTTACTTCCTTATGCACATCCACTTACAGTGTGAAACTCTGTAGAGATGACATGTGTTAATCTTCCTGGAAGGTGACATTTGATGTGTGTACAAAATGTGAAAATATTAAGAATGAACCTGAGGGGAAGGCAGATATTTAGAGAACTAAGAGAGTAGAACAGTACCTCATAAGGCATATGAAATGGATGTATAAAATACGTAAATTATCATTGCATTTTCTCTTTAAAACAGATTTGTTTCTAGCACAAGACTGAGGAAAATACCATTCTGGACAGAACCTACATATAGTTAAGATCACCAGAACATCTATTACCTACCATCTCATTGAAACAACAGCTGAACTATAAAATGGTTGAATTATGAAGTAGTTCAAGATATAAAAATGTTAGTCATACTTATATTTTGGTGGTGGGTTTCAATCTGTAAGCAAATTAGGGAGCACATGAAGTGGAGCAAATGAGGCGTGATGTGTTCATGAGAGATGTTTGAGTCTTTTTTTAGTCTGAATGTGTGCAACAGCCAACATGAGTGATGTCAGTTTTTTCTCTCATTCACCTGTGGTACATCATACACACAGCATTTCTGTTGCATTTGAAGTCTTATAGGCTCCTATGGAAAAGCAGCAAGACTTGACTTACAGGAAATGTGAGGTTTTGTGTTCAAAGAAAGATGGTTAGGTCAAAGAGCATGCCAGTCAATTAGTATGCAGTGTCCTTAGGATGGAGTATATTTCAGATGATTATATTCCAGATTAACTGTGTAGTTAATTCATTGCACATTATGCTGTAAAAGCCACAAGAAATGTATATTTGCCAAGCAGAAAGTAACCAATTTTTATTATTGATGCAGAAGACAAGATGTTGTACGTTGAACAGATTATATAGTACTCAAATGTATTGTGAGTTAATTTAGAAAGTTGACAGAAGTGGAGTTCCCTTAGCCTTCTCTTCCTGAAATAAGCACAGAAGTGTCTGGCATGTACATTTTTGTAAACTCAATATAATTGTCTGCTTTTGGAACTTTTGGAAATGATGAAGCATTTCTATAGATGGGTACATATGTATCATTACATATGTATTGGATTTGGTGTTGCTGTGTTACAGGAGCAATATTATGTTGCTGCTCTGTTTATTTAGTAAGAGACTGAAGTCTCCAATATTCAGAGGGAATTTTCATAAAACCCAATTTCATTTATGTACATGGAAAACATCATACCATTATATAAATAGCTGGTGCTTAAACAAAAAGAAGTTTTCCTGTATGTACTCTCAGCATTGGTTCTTTCTGATGTGCACCTATATGAATTACACTTAACTTGGCATGTGGTGATAGGTAGCTCATATACAAAAGGACACGCTGTTTAGAGCAGGTCTTTTGGTGAGATAATGGCTTTTTGCCTCTGAGAAGCAGGCTGTCAGGAGGCTTCAATGGCACTATTAGCTTCTGCATACCAAAGCATGCTGTTTAAGAAGCCAGCTCATATAAAAAGGATTAGAGAAGACAGGAGGAATATATCTTGCAAAAGAACTAAATTCAGACGGATACATTTTAAAGTTTTATTGTCTTTTAAGGTTTTAGTAAAATAAATTAAAACTAAATGGAAAGACAGAACTAGAAACAAATAGAATATTTTATAAGTTAAGGGTTTTTTTTCTTTTCTAGTGATGCTGAGTAAAACTTCAGAAATCATTTCAGAGCATCATGCTGCTCTGGAGTTAGCTAGGTTATTCACCCAGTAATAGGTGTAATGTGCACGGCTTGTGGCTATATATCCTGTGAAGTGGATTGAAGAGAGAAAGATTTGTTTTCTTAGCATGCATTTGGAGACTGTAAAGTTCAGTAGTTTAATTGCTCTGTTTGGTTTTGGGTTTCCCCTCTCTTTTTTTTTTGAGATTGCTTTAGTTCTTGGCCTTTACTAGGGCTACACAGCCAATCTAGTAATTTTTTAACTGATTCTCTTTTTTCTTAGGAGAATGTTTTTGTCTTTTTATCAGCTTTTTTTATCTGTGATATTCATTCATATTCCAGCATATTCTGTCGAGGTTTTTTTTTCCTACTGATTCCATTTTGTTTCACGTGGAAGATCTATTTGGAATGTGTATGAAGAAACAGGCAGACAGGTAGATCATTTCTGCAAAAGCATTGCCTTTGGCTCAGCCATAGCTGTACTATCTACCTGTCCAGAGCAATATATACTGCCGTAAGGTGCATCTCGGTTGAAGAGTCTACTGCAGTTCTTTTCCCTATCCTTGGTCCCTCAGAGCAGGGCAGGAAACACTCCAAATATATCCTTTTTGGGCTGAAATTCTTAGTTTGTCAGACACTGAAAGTTTGGTAGATTACTGGCTTATCCTAGAAGAAGCGTGCAAGCAAGAAAGGAACGTTTTCCACATAAAATTCTGGAATGAATCAATAGGTCAGTTGATCGTGAAGGATCTGCAGAGAGTAATTATCTCCATTTATGGGGAAAAATAAAGGAGAAAAAAAGAAAAGCTCAACTGAAAACCCCGGGGGAAAAAAACAAAGGCATTCAAGATCACAAAGCAAGGATTTTTCTTTTAAAACTGAAAACCATTTTTTGATACTTGAGTAAGTGCTTTCTTTAGAGATTTTACATAGGTAAGAGGCCTTTTTGTGAGCAACACTGCTCTAATGATGGCCAAATTGGTTGATCAGACTTTGGGGGATGTCACCAATCATAGTTCCTTCGAAGACCTGTTTGGAAGAGTTTAAATATCAGTGCAAAGGAAATATTTTGAAGGTTTAGCAGACGTGTGCATGGCATGCTGACTCCATAGCTTTTGGTAGGAAAGAAATAGGGAAAAAAAATGCAGGATTTTACAAGTCTTCATTACTATTTTGGTAGTTCTGATGTAGGGGATGGTACATCTGCCAGAATGGCTCACCAAACCTAGGTTTTTAAGATTCAGGTCAGACACTGAGACAAAAGAACTGTGTGTGATAGGTAACTATTTATATTGCACTGTTTCCATAGTTGTAGCACAGGACTTAGGCATGTTAGGACTTCTGTTGCCTTAGCTCTTGATAAAAATGCACAAGTGTTAAGTTCTTGCCCTGAAGATCTTTTTGGACATCTGTGCTACATATACAGGTCACCTTCTGCTTGACCATGCGGGTTCCAAAAGCTATGTACATTTCTGCCTGTGAACTGCTTTTGCTTTCTTAGGAAGAAAAAAGATTCGAAAAAGCTTAGGCAGCAACACAGCCCTAGATATTTAAGAATGTTTTCACATGCTATTGCAAGAGCAGGGCTGTGTGAAACAACAGAGATTGCTGAATGTTTGTTGAAGCTCTATATTAAAGCCCTCTTTGCTTGAATAGTTTTAAATAAATTGAAAAACTAAAGAAATCTGTTTCCCTGAAAGGATGGACTACTGTCTGTTGTTGATTTTCCAGGTGGGTAGTGATGAAGCATCTACCAGAAGTCTAAGGACTATTAAGGGAGATTTTAGGGCATTGAGACACCTGGTTAAGGGTTCAGAAGCACAAGTAGTATTCTCCTTTATCCCTTTGGTTATGGACAGGCATGAAGAAAACTCCTGGAAGGCAAAACAGATTAATACCTGGCTCCAAGCCTGATGTCGCAGACAAAATTTTGTGTTTCTTGAGCAGAGGGCAGTTTACAGGGCACTGGGGATAATTCAAAGGGATAGGACACATCTATCAGAAAGAGGGAAAAGTCAACTGGGACAAGAGTTAGTGGGGCTCACTGGGAGGGTTTTAAACCAGGGGTTTGGAAGGGGAAAGGGGTAAAACCAGTCTGAACAGAAATAAGCTCAGGGGCAGCATGCAAGCATCTAAGAGATGGTCTGCTCCCACCATCCTTTGGTCTGCTGCCTCGGTGGAGGTGGGAAATGGAGATATTTGTGGCAGCAGGGAAATGAGGATTATTGTGTTAGAGGCCACAGAAGCATCTGCAAATGGTCAGATGGAAGTCAGGACTTTTTCCCACCGAAAGGTAGCTGGATCGGTAACCCATCTGAAGTGCATCTACACAGCACAGGCAGCAAACAGCAAGAGCTGGGAGTCATTGTGCTCTAAGGGAAGTGACATTGTCACTGTTACAGAAATGCGGTGGGATGAGTCACGGACTGGAGTGCTGCCTTGGATGGCTGCAGACCCTTCAGAAGGGACAGGCAGGGCAGGAGAGGCACAGGGCCAGCCCTCTGTGCTAGGGAGTGTCCTGACTGTTTAGAGCTCAATGACTGAGGATAGGATAGAGTGTTCATGGGTAAGAATAATGAGGAAGCACAACAAGGGAGTTTGGCGTGGTAGGATTCTACTGTAGTCAGTCCAGCCAGGATGAGATAAGTGGTTCTTTAGACAGCTGGGAAAAGTCTCAGGATTGCTGGTCCTTGTTCTCATGGGGAACTTCAACTTACCAGGTGTCTGCTGGGAATGCAACACAGCAGAGAGGAGACAGTCCATGAGGTCCCTGTGGAAGATGATTTCCTCACACAGCTGGTGAGAGAGCCACCTAGAGAAGCCACCTTACGGGACCTGGTGTTTGTGAACAAAGTCTGGTGGGGGATATGATGGTTGGAGGTTGCCTAGGGCATAGTGATCAAGTTCCCAGTCCTCAGAGAAGCAAGGAAGGAGATCAGCAGAACTGCCACTTAGATTTCCAGAGGGCAGACTTTGACTTGTTTAGGAAATGGGTAGCCAGTGTCCCTTGGGAAGCTGTCCTGAAGGGCAAAGGAGTCCAGGAAAGCTGGACATTCTTCAAGAAGGAAATCTTAAAGGCACGGGATCGAGCTGTCCCTGTGTGCAAGAATATGAGGCTGCAGGGCAGAAGACCCTCGTGACTGAACAGGGAGCTTCTGCTGGAGCTCAGGAGGGAAAAGAGGATTTATGATCTTTGGAAGAAAGGTCAGGCAGCTTAAGAGAACTAGAGGGGTGTTGTGAGGTCATGTACGGAGAAAATTAGAAGGGCCAAGGCACCACTTGAGCTTAAGCAAACCATTACTGTAACAGACAATCAGAAAAGTTTCTACAAAAGGGAATTTTCATCCTTTAGTGGATGAAGGGGGAAACTTAGTGACCAAGGATGAGGAAAAGGATGAGGTACTTAATGCTTTCTTTGCCTCTGTCTTCAATAGTAAATAGTTCTCTGAGTACCCACCCACTGGAGTGGGAAGACAGTGACTGATGACAGAATGAAGCCCTCTTAGTCCAAAGGCAAATGGCATGTCACTTGCTACTCCACCTTGATGCACACAAGTCGAAGGGTCCTGGAGAAACTGGCTGTCCATGGCCAGGATAGGTCTACTCTGACATGGGTAGAAAACCAGCTGGATGGCTGGGCTCAGAGAATCATTACCTGAAAGGGATTTGTAGTGAGGTGGGAGTCGATCTCTCCAGTAATGTAACAGGACATGAGGAAATGGGCTCAAGTTGTGCCGGGGAAGTTTAGATTGGACATTAGGAAAAACTTTTTCACTGAGAGGATTGTTAAGCATTGGAATGGGCTGCCCAAGTAGGTGGTGGAGTCACCATCCCTGGAGATATTCAAAACACACATAGATGAAGTGCTGAGGGATACAGTTGTGTTTAGTGATGGGCCTGGCAGTGTGAGGTTAGTGGTTGGTGATCTTACAGGTCTTTTCAAACTGTAATGATTCTATGATGAGATTTCTTATCAGCATCTTCTTAAGCTGATAGTTTGTTTTTTTTCCCAAAAGAGTACTCCTCTGTATGTGTGTATATGTGTATATATATAAAGGAGTAATACATTTGCTAAATAGGTATATTTCTTGTGACTCTTCGTCATTCTACGAGATTAGTCAGTCTGTCTCTTGCTTGGTTATCTTTGGGGAGATGGGAAGGTCTATTCTTGCCACATTGCAGCTAATATTTGGTAACTAGTGGTGAGGTAAAATCGAAATGAAAGACTGATGGCTTTAGGTTGATGGAAATACTGTTGAGCAAACCCAGAACTGTAAGAAGACACTTTTTTTTTCTGCAAGTGGGGTACACTCTGCAATTCCCTTCCTTGTTTTTAACTTTCTGACGTTTGAATTATCAGACAAAAGCATTAATTAGTTCACTCAATTACTAATTCCTTGGAGAGGGATTGATCCTGTTGTTTTCCTGAGAAAGTGTGATGAACACAGTTAAAACTTCAGGATAACTGTTAACGGGAGTAGTTGCTTACTTTCTGTATCAATTAGTGCTAAGCTTATCCCATGAATCAGAAGAATTTTCATATCTGCTTCAAAAACAAGATTATTTTTAGTGCCACTGTGGAGATTCTAGTTTGCTGCTTGAACATGTAATGCAAGAGCATTTAGATGGATGTTAGTAACTCTGAGTTGTTTCTATTTTTTCACGGATCAGCAGAAATCTAGAGTAGAGTTTCACTTATTCACTAACACAGGAGAAATACTTCATTTCTTCTTTTTAATAAAATCCCTCCAGATTCCATAAGAGGGAAAATTTTGTTAAGGTGCTATTTATATGCTTTTCCAAATATTATTTGTGAATATTCCTGTGTCACAGAAAGCTCAAAGTCAAGAAGCAATTTCAGCAAATGGCAGTTTCAATGGCAGATATTTCTATGATCAAAAGTTAGTAAGATTGCAAAATTCCAATATTGTTATTTGAAGGTTATTTATACATTAGAGTAATGCTCTAGTAGAGTAACATATATAATATATATCTTAAATTAATGTTTAGTGTTATTTGTTTTCAGGATATATTGCCCATTGAAAAACTCTTGCTGATCTCAAGTATGAATTTCCTATAATGTTATGGCAGCAATATTGTCCATTTTCTGGATTTTACAAGATATAAACGAGAAAGGCATCAGGAAGAGAATTCTCAAGATAACCAAAAAAGCCCCACATGGAACCCAAAACCTAACATCCTCCCATTAATATTGTTGATAATGCCCTTTAAATACAAGCATTACACTGACACTGCTCATTCCCTTGAAACTAGCATTGTCAGAATCTTCTTTATTTGTTCCTCTCTATGTATCTGTATGTTTTCTTTGTATGTTTTTTAAGTATAAAGACACAGTATACAGGTGCAGAGAGAGAGAATGTGTATTGTAGATGCTGTTGAGTTCCTTTTGTAGGTGCATTCTTGCGCTGGCTTATTGTAAATCACAGCCTACAATTCTCTTCTTTTTATTGGTTGTGCTCTTTCCCTTTGATATATTTCTTTACACCACTAATAATTACCATTATTTCCTATTGATATGGAAAATGATGCACTGTCTTTGCATGTGAGAGGCATTTGCTTTAGATTATTGAATAAATCTTTTGCTGTGGTTGTAAATTATCTTAGGAAAGGATGTAATTGCCTGCTGTGGTGTTTGCAGTCCTGTTGGTCCTATAATGGTGTATGGAATTTTCCCTCTTTGCTTTCAGACTGTTTCCAGTGCCAAAAGGGAAACATTAGCATATGAGCACTGACAGATTATCAAGCTCAACGTGCAGAAAATGGATTTCTGCAGCTTGTTAATTTTTTTGTAATTGTTTGTCCTGTCCCAGCTTGTGTATTTGATTTACCCTGAAGGATCTGTGGAAATGTGTGTTCACCTTCCATCTTATACCATCACATAAATTTACAGTGAATTAACTAGGTGACTCACTGGATAATATTAACTCCCTTTACTGACGCACAATCATATGATGTTTTAAACATTTCTTTTAGAGTCCTTCGGTAGCACTTACTGGCCTGTTTTTTAAAAATCCAGTTTGTCTGATAAATGTAACAACCTATTTTATAAAGGTCTTACTATAACATTTATAAGACAACATGTTTTCTGACAAATGGTAATGTACAGTGTTTCTATAGCAATAGGACAGTTTTAATGTGCTACAGCTAATGTGTGGAAGAGAAATTATTTTAGGTATTTGTGGTTGCAGTCTAGATAGTGTATGTATTGTTGTGAGAGATTCAAATTGAGAAAGAGGAATATGATGGTACTAGTAACCCAGAGTACCTAGTAAAAGCACTTTGCTATGTATAAGAAACATTTCAAAGCAAAGCCTTGAGGTCTGACAGAATTAAATTAGTGTGGCAATTTAACATGAATCACAATAGTTAATCCCTCAGTGCATGCTGAAGCTGGCATCATTAGCTCTCATTACCATTGAAGCAAAAGAAGGTCAGTCTAGAACAGCGGCTGGACTGAAGCAGTAGATATCTGTTCTACACATTCATATCTAGGCTTCAGTTTGTTGCCAGGCTTTATCCAGCCCCCCTCAGAGCAGAGCAGCAAAGTGGAGGGAGCTGTGCTAGTGGTACTTTGTTCTTCCTTTCCTTCCCACTGCTCCTGAAAAGCAGAGCAGGATGATGGGAGTGGGAAGAGGAGTGCTGCTCTCTTCCCACCGGGGAGCTGCCAGCCTCCAGGGCTTTTCCTCTTGCATTTTCTCTGCCAGCAAGTTTGACCCTTACCAACCAGTGCATTTAGATGCAGAAGGGAGCAATTTCTCGGTTTGACAAGTCGAAGGGTCCTGGAGAATCTAAGGGAGGGGATGCAACTAGGACAGCAGAACATAAAATGGGGAATCAACAAGGAATAAATAAGGAAAGGGAATAAAATACTTTAATAAAGAAAGCAAAGATACTTGACAAATGAAAAAAAAAAAACCCAGAAAGAAATCAGGAGGAGTGTTACTGAGGCGCATGAAAATGGATTTATTCTGTGCATGGGAAGGCTGCATAGCCAAAAGGTTTGTGTCAAATAAGTAGAAGAATGATTTCACTATGCTTACCCTTTTTTAGCAATTATTCGGGTTTTGTTTAGAAAGTAATAGTTTTAATATGAAATTCTAAACCTAAAAATTCCAATGGTATTAAAATTAATTTGGGGAAATTTATATGCATTTCATATAATACAAGTAATCTAGTTATGCCTTTGAGTATTATTTTGCACAAAATGTAAGTTAAGAGAGAGTAACAGGGATTGGGTTGTCAAGGCTTGAAAATAATACAAGTACATAGTCATAAATCATTCCCACGTTTTTTCCAATCTAAATCTCATCCTAAAATCTTTTCCTTTAATGGCTCAGTTATATAGAGTTGGGTGTTCTAAGGCACTAAAGCAGACCTCAGAAACATCACACAAATATTCAGTGTTTCTACAGATCGCTCTTTTGTCTTGATGTTACAAAGCTACTTAAAAATTCATCTCTTCAGCGTGAAAAGAGTTGCTATTTTACAGCTTTAATTTTCCATAGCTTGCTCTTTACTGCAAAATAATCTCATAAAGCTTTGCAAAGGAATTGCTGATGATATTAGAGGCAGAAAATCATGAAAATTTGCTAGGGTTTCTGGTGGCAATACAGGTCGTTCCGAAAAGGGGGCTACAGAGGAAGAGCACCTAGGGCATGGCAGTGCTGATGAGTGGAGCAGCTCGTTGATGCAAAGCACAGGAGTACTTTGTCATTCCAGTGAAAAAGCAGCCAGATGGACAAAAGCAGCTTTATCATTAGAGCACTACATCACTTCTGAGCAAACACAGTAAAGAACCTGTAGCAAAGAGGTTTTCTTCCCACTAATTTGTCGGAAAAAGGGAAAAGCGTTTTGTTCACTCATAACCTAGAAGGCACATAAAGGGAAAGTCTGGCTTCACTGAAGTAAAGAACTTTGCCATTTCCTTCAAGGAAACCAGACCTTTACCCTTTGCTAGATTGTTTAAAATTACTGCAGGCCTATCAGAGTAATTTATAAATGTTGTTATACCTGTAATTTAGGACTGTGTCAGCTGTTTAACTGTGCTCATTTTGAAGAAATGGCAAAGTTATAAACTGTTAAACCAACCTTTCATTCATTTTTTAAATATCTGTGCAAGGTAATGGGAAGTTTATTCTGACTCATTAGACAACCTCTAAGAGTAAGGCTTTGTATCTAGTTGTGAATCTTCAATGAAAGGGCAAGTTTTATAAGCTCTGTGTGTCCTTTGCATCTGCGTAAGGGTTGTGAGATCCAGGGTTTCTGTAGCCCAGGCCCCAGGGTGGCAACAAGCAGGTGCCTAGGACAGAGCAAAGAGCAGGGCTAGCATAGATTTCCTTGTAAGATTTGCCAATTCTGTGTGTGCAAGAACATCCTGAGACAGATCAAACTGTAAATCCACCATAACTAATATGAGTAACTGATTTTATCTGTGTAAGTATATGACTTTATCTGCTCAGATAGATATTGACTTAGATATATTTTTAAAAGCAAATCAATACCTGTAACTGATCAATACTTATGCCTAGCTCAGTGTTTAACTAAGGGAAAACAAGCGGCCTCTCTTTCTCCGTGCATGTAGTCTTCTCAAAGAGCATGGTACTTGGGAGAAGGGAAATTTGGCTTGTCACAGGTGTCTTGGGTGGAAGAAAGAACTCTTTCTTTGGGGTTTTTTTTTATGTTTGTTTTTTGAAAACCAGGTAGAGTTGTGTAAAGATCCACAAATTAACACATTTGAAACAAAATGTGAGCCCAGGTTATAATTCAGGCCAGCTGGGCTTGGGCTGGGGCTAGGCATGCTTTTGTGTCTGCAGTCAGAGCAGAAGGTGAGCAGGTTACTGGTGCTTTGGTTGCTTAGATGCTAGGCTTTGTGTCCCTGGGTTCCAGTGATGGCCAAATCTGTGGCTGGAAAATAACAGCATTACAGAGAGGGAGTTTTTGTCATCTTCTGAGGTCTGGGCATAATTAATTTTGAGACACCACCTCTGCTTTTCACAGTCTATTCCCTGCTGTTGCATGTATTATAAGGAGACATGTTTGTGCTCTTTTATTTTCCCCTTCTTCTTTTTGTGGTATTAAATAGTCTAAACTAGTCTTTTGCCTCTTGTACAATAGAATTTGTTCTAGGATGTTGGCAAAAACTGTGTGGGTTTTGGCATGCATAGTACTGGAATAGCTGTTGTGTGGTCTCCTCTGGCTAAACTTCTACAAAGTGCATTTTTGCACTTGAGGAAGGCTTGTGTCTATAACCCAGCAGGTCCCTCCTAGCCTTAAGCTGTAAAAACTGGGTGCACAGAGCTCACATAACTTTACTTGTCTTGAAAGTGTTAGACCAGAGCTTATTCTCTCCGAAGCTGTGGTGAACTGTATGTTTTTGACATCACCTGAGCATTGAATCGTTCCGACAGCAGCGTGAGGAGGAGGGACGGACTGTGGGCTCCCTGGCTGCTGTGCCACCCACCCCTGGCACGGCCTTCACTGGTGCAGGCATTTTTTTTCAGATGCTGTTTTGCTGTTTCTCAGCTGAGCCTCCTGAATGGTGAGGCAGGGTGAGTGCAAAGCATGTGAGCTTGAGGGGTGTGCTGAGCAACCTGGTTTTTAGCCTAGCTGTTACTGCTGTTACAGCTGGTACAAGGCTAAGTCAGCTATGTCTGCAGTGATGCTTTGGGATCAGGCATATCCATGTCTTGGGGGATTGTGTCCAGAAGTCTAGTTAAACTCAGAGTACTGGAAGCACAGAATTATTACGATTGTAAAACATGTTTAAGATCAAGTCCAACCTCTAACCTCACACTGCCAGCCCATCACTAAACTAAACCATATCCCTCAGCACCTCATCTAAGTGACTTTTGAATATCTCCAGGGATGGTGACTCCAGCACCTCCCTGGGCAGCCTGTTCCAATGCTGAACAACACCCTCAGTCAAAAAGTTTTTCCTAATGTCCAATCTAAACTTCCCCTGATGCAACTTAAACCTGCTTCCTCGTGTTCTTTGAATTTCTCTTCCAAAGGGTAAGTGTCTGGTCAGAGGCATCCTGCATATAAGCTTATTGAACTTCAGAGGTCGAATGGTTTGTTTTACCCACTTTTTCTTGATTACCACTATTAACAGCAAACTGATAGTTATCATTATCCAAAACTCCCGAGAAAAGAAGTTTTATCACAGTTCACCCTGAAATCATTAAACCCTTGTTTGTGTGCTGTTAACCTGGGGACAAACAGCACCCTTAAACTGTAACAAAGTCTGTTTGACCCAGGTCACAAAGTTAAAGAAATGTGTGACTGACAGTTACAGATCCAGCAGGACTGTGCCATCAGCCCCGCTGCTCCCAGGCAGGATCAAGGTCATGTCACTTGGGATGTTTTTGCACCACTGCTTTCATTGCTAGTCGATCGTTTCTGACTCCAAAATCTATTGACTGGCTGCTTATTGGATGAGAGGTGATTAATTGCATAACTGCAAGGGGAGAGCATCTGCTAGGCTGGTGTGGCATTCTGGGAGTGTATTTCTGTATGTTCTGTGGTTGTCTTTTGCTCTGCAGCCACACAGCAAGTTATGGTGAAAGAAGTGAATTTTAAGAAGTGTGCACTAAACCGAGATAAAACTGAGGGTCAGAATACCTAAGCTCTGTTTCTGAAGAAAATACTATGACCCTATCTAATGTGGCTTCTACTATTATTTCTACTTTTTTGTACTCTCTACTGAACTAAAATAAGCTTCAGCAAAGGGTGACTAATACTGTAAGAATATTGTAACCTCATCTACAGATGAGGTTGCTTTGTCTGCAGTGGCTCACAGCACTGTTAATCAGACACAATACTCCAAGGCACGTGTTACACGATTCTGCAGGTTTTCCTGACTCTGCACTTACTAAATTTGCAGACGTACTGTTTCATTAACACTAGCTTTTTGCTCTTCTGTCACGAATTAGGCAAGAAAGGAAAGAAAACAAGTATTTTTACCATTTGTTGTAACCTGCCATTTGTTGTGACAGATTCCCACTCTGTATCTATAGAGTCCAGAGAAGCTTCTCTGTTGCAATTTCTGTATGAACAACTATAGAAATCTCAGCTTGGAAGGAAACTCAGGAGGTGTTTAATCCAACTGCCTGCTCAAAGCAATTCAGGCCAGGTTGCTGGGGGCTTTTTCCAGCTTGGTCTTGAAAACCAAGGATAGAGACTGCAAAAACTCCCTGGGTCCCTGCTGCAGTGCTTAGTTATCCTTGTAGGGATTTTCTTTTGGCTAATTCTTTAAGACCACTTTGTTTCCTGTTCTTCTGCTATGCACCCCAGGAAAGAGCCTGGCTCCATCTTCTTTCTAGCCTCCCTTAGATGTTGGCAGGTGTCTCAGCCTTTTCTCATCAGACGCGTGCATCAACTCCCTGTCCATGGCTGGACATAGTGAAGGTGCTGAATGTCTGTCTTAATTCTGGAGGCCCCAAAACTAGATATAATATTCCAGATGCACCCTGGAGAATAACAGCTGGAGTGCTTGGGAACCTTTGAGTCCTCAAAAAGTTAAATTATTGTGATTGCTTACAGATTCCTTCTCAGGAAAGTTACCCAATTCGGCATTTGTGGTTTTTTTGTTATTTTCAATTGACAGTTATTCTCATTAAAAAAATCTGTGTTTTGTCTGTTTAATGCTTGTGTATGGATTTTCTGTAGAGAGTTGTTTTCACTGGTTTGCAGTGTCACAGGGCCCTTGGTTTTGGCTTTGGTAAATAAGGAAGTTGTGAAATTGTTTGTACGAGTCTTTTATCATATAACTTAAGTAGCAGGGAAGCTGTTCTAGAAATCAATAGCTGTCAAGAAGACTTAAGGGTTATACTGAGTGAGTTTCTGACAGTAAGCATTCAGTGTTGTATTGTGACTGTGTGGTATAAGACTGAAGTCCTGGGATTTATAAACAGGAATGTACTAGTGTAGAAGGTGTTTATCGCTACTCTAAACAAGCATCAGTCATCATCTCCAGCCATAGCAACTAAAAGGGTGCTCAAAAAACTGGTCAGAGTCAGAAGTGAGACTTAAATGTTACCTTAGACCTGAAGTGTTTAGCTTAATTCTCCGCAGAGAGTGTTCAAAGCCACTTGTGAAAACCTTGAGGGAAGGTTTGTGATTCTAGATACAAATTCACCACAACTTTCCACCACTGTAATCAGTGAGATCGAATTTCCATTAACTAAATTTTTATGCTTTTACACAGGATAAAATATTAGATGTGGAAGAGGCCGTACCGAGTTTTGAAGTGGGTGTTAATTTGCCTCTTCTGTAAGTGACTGGTACTTAGAAATTAAGCTGATACAGTTCTTGCAGTTGTCAGCAGGTAGCTCAAGGCCCAAGAAACTACCTTTGTTGTGACTGCACACCATTAGGAAAGAATAATTGAGATATATATCCATCATGTTTTCCATATTACAATTAACTGGAGAAAGTCTTTAATCTGTAAATTGCTAAGGAGTCATTCTATGTGGTGAGTACAGGAAAAGCAGAAAATGGAGCTGCTGATAAGAAACGTCTCCATTCATGTCTCCTTGTATTTAACTATGTGGCTCTTTACGTGTCCTTCATATGTACAAACACATATGTATGCTGAGTATGTGTATGGAAAAGCACCAAACCAGGGAGTTATTGACTCCTGACTTCATTGATTTTCACTTTCAAACACTCTTTATTTTTTACATCAGCTTTTCTCAGCTTGTGGGTGAATTGTCAGTTAGCATTTACACACAGCAGTAAAAGTAAGAGTAGTTAGAGGCTGGCTTTCCAGGACTAAGGTAACTGGAAAATACCAGTGTTCTGAGCATTTGACACAGTGCTCAGCAAGTGCAAGAAAAACAGAGAACTAGCGGTTAGGAATGCAGAGACTGTTAACCACCTGATAAAATGGTGGCTGACCCAGAGAAAGGAAAGTTGAGGCTGTTTGATTACATTATGAGTGTGTGTAAGGTGAGCACTGGTAACAGCAGAAGCACTGGGTTATCCCTATTATCCTCTTGTGCAGAAAAATGGCCACAGATGGATTTGCAAGATAGGGCTTGTGAGAGGCTGGGCAGGGGCAGGCTGAAGCTGCATGATGGGGTGTATGTTGTCTCTGCTCCAGGCAGAGTGAGGTGACAGGCCTCTTGGCTACTCTGGGCTCTGCACTGCACAGAGTTTGAAAATGAAGGTGGGCCATGCAGAACCGACCTGTCTCTCTCTGGAGCCCTAGTGCTGCTGGCAGTGAAACATTCAGCAACTCAATTGGTTTGGCTTTAGTTAATGTCTGTGGCATTACTGTCTACTTCTGTTACTTCTTTTACTTGCATATATTGAGTGGTCTTTTCATGGTACTGAATCACAAGATCAGACTTTGTAGACCCTTTAACTGCAGTGTTACCAGCTGTTAACAGCTACAGTCAATACTCTACTAAAATTTGTGTTTCTGCTTGTGAACAAACAAGGGAAGAAGCCTGATTTCCAGGCTTGGCATGTGACAGGATTTGTGGTGTGAGAGCACCTGTTAAGTTTTATTAAAGTGCCTTCAGAAAATTTAATATTGAAATGTAGCAGAATCTAATTAATTGGTAAAGCCTATTTGTGAACCACATTGAAGGATTTTTTTCCTCTTTCTATTGAAAGTACTGTCAATTAGACAATTAGGTGGGCTTTACAAAGGAATTCAAACTTAATAGAATGGAAATGGCAAATCTATTGAATTACAGCAATTCCTGACAGTGGAATTTTAGAATAAACTACAGTTTTTGTACTAAACATGTGCTTCCCTGCTGCATGGCACGCACAGGCTGGGGGCTGCTAAATGTGCTGCATGACCCAGAGCACAAAGTTGGTACAGCCATACAGCAGGAGGGAGACATGACCCCAAGTGCTGCACAGGGCCAGGCCCAGCTTGGTGGGGAGCAGGGATGGGCCATGAATTGTCGTGCACCAGCCACCTCTTCTGTAAAACAGAAGTGTAAACCTTTCCCTGGTAACTCTCAGCTGGTCATAAATGAAGAATGGTTTCTTCAGCCAACTCATTTCTGAACTGTGCCTCTGGTTAGTTTACAGAGGCTTTTAACACCTCTCAACTTAGCCTTGTTCTACTTTGTCGTTATGTGTCTCGTAGGTTTGCAAAGTAGATTGAGAAGCTTTTAATACTCTTTCTTTCTATATTTTTAAAATACTGCTTAAAAATTACACAGAAGTGTCTTTCTGGTGGAAGAGCGGTTAACTCAGTCCCACAAGTTTGTCAATGAGCCTGTTGGGGCTGTCGAAGGAAAGGTGATCTTAAAATGTACCTTGTCATTTCCCTTTATTCATATCAGAGAAGGCATACACTCCCTTTCCCATGTGTTTTTTCTAGAGAAATATTTTTCTAGTAAAAAGGGACATTTCCTTTCACAGTGAAAGAAAATGTTGAAGTTCTGTAGCCTGAGCCTGGCAAAGAGTTTCAGTGTCTGACGGTGCCACCACATGTTGCTTGCCAAAGCGGTAGTCCTTAGGGGAACGTGGTGCTGCCAGGTACTGCAAAAATCAATTTGGTAGTAGAAATTATAAAGAAGAAATGAAATATGCAGCTCTTTGGGTTCTCACATTGTTACGATTCATTTCCTGCAATACATTGAGTGGCTGTGTTTGGACTGGTTTTGCCCAGGCTATGTGTGCCATGGCAGTGTGTGAAGCTGTTTCAAGGGAGTTTTCTACTCGCTGGCCCACAAAAGAACCTGGGAAATATGTTTGTCATACCTCTAAAATATAACAGCATAAGAGAATATTAGCATAAGATCAGCACAGCTAAAATTAGGATGTCCTTCAAAAATAAATGACAGTAGTCTTGCTTGTATGGAAGTTTTGAACAGATTACCATCTAGTCATCATTAACAGTCATGTGCTGGGTTTTTCCCAGACTTTGACAAACCCTGCAGAAAACAGAGAATTAAAATACCTTTCCAGTTTCCTACATTCCTCAATGATCCTCGTATAGTTACGATGCTCAGAATGTAAGGGAATGGTTCTAAAATAACAGAATTAGGTTTGAATTTGACAAATCATGAACTGAGTCATGTTGTTGTCTACTCTGTCTTTTAAAGATTTTTGCAATAGGAGTAGAAGTGGCTTTAACTAAGATCCTGTAGCTTTAGATAGGCATTGATTTGAGTGAATTGGGATGCAGAAGAGGAGTCTGTGTTCCAGCATTTAACTGTGGCCTTTTTTTTTCTGCACTGTTGCTATGGAGAAGCATATAAATATTTGTATCACAAACTAATTTTACTTCCCTTATAGGTGGCATGGAAATACAGATAAAAGTGGCAAAGAAGAGTTATTGTAGGTGGGTTTTACCATGCAGAGTAATGTTTTGGAATGTGTTCAGGCATAGACTTGCAGCAAAGGAAAATTTAGAAGGTGCTCTCTTAAAGCAATCTGACATCTTTCTGTTATGGGATAGAAATTGAATGAAAGTGTCCACTGTATATGCAGTTTCCTCTTTTCCAGCTTTTTTGATAGCATTACTGGATATTTGTCTTCCTAATAGCTTTCTGTGTACCAGGCAACTTGTATAAAACCAAGTACAAGCATAAAAGAAAGAACTTGAACTCAGAAGCACGTGTTCATCAACCACTGAGTGGATGGTATGGAAACCACAGAGCTGCTTAGGAGCTGCAAGCTGCATAAATAATTTCTTCATATGATCACTCATATTTTTTTCATGTGCAGCCTTTCTCTTTCCTTGGCTGTCAAAGTCCCTAGAAGGAAATGTCATTCCGGGCAGCAACCCGTGGCCTCCAGATCTCCAACAGTGCTCTGCATTTCTTTGCTTTGCTCCCCACCCTGTCCTTTGGGTTGTTCTCCATCTAGTCTCTCTTAGTTAGTCTTTTTTGGTTGGGGACTCAAGTCTCTGCAATTATTTCTTAGTCTATCAGGGTGGTTTCCAGCCTTGTGGTTGTTGCAAGACCCGTTGCTGATAGCCCCAAGTGATCTTTGGCACGGTATAAACTCTGTTCTTGCTGCCTCTGTACATTCTGTATTAGGAAACATCCTCTTCAACAAGAAGCTTTAAAGAGTGGCTCTGGTTTCTCTTACTCAGCAGACGTTTTCGATGCCTGGAATTGTTATTCTGGTTTCACATTGAGATCTCTCTGGTGACGTCTTAAGATAATGAAAACAAAATCGGTTAACAACAGGACTGGAAATAACACAGATCACTGTAGCAGTCTGCTGCCTCTTTCTTGTATCACAGGATGTTTTTGTTCAACAGCAAAAAAACACCAATGGGCAATGCAGAAATACTGAATAACAGTTGCAGCTTAACATTTGTGCAATGGAAAACTGGGGGCAGCATCATGTCAGTAGTTCATTGACCTCTTAAGATCCCTTATAAACTTACTTAAATATTTAAGGCTAAATTCTTTTTATGACTTTTTCTAAAAATAATAAAAAAAACAAAGTCCTCTACAGTATTGAAGATGTCACAATGAACTGAAATTGTACATGCACCCTGTACCCTGTGCACATGTACCCCATGCACCAGGACAGGCTGGGGATTGACTTAATGCAGAGCAGCTCTGCAGAGAGAGAGACCTGGGAGTCCTCATTGATAACAAACTAACCATGAGCCAGCAATGTGCCCTTGTGGCCAAGAAGGCCAATGGCATCCTGGGATGCATCAAGAAGAGTGTGGCCAGCAGGTCAAGGGAGGTTCTGCTTCCCCTCTGCTCTGCCCTGGTGAGGCCTCATCTGGAGTCCTGTGTCCAGTTCTGGGCTCCTCAGCTCAAGAGGGACAGAGAACTACTGGACAGAGTCCAGCACAGGGCCACCAAGATGATCAGGGGACTGGAGCATCTTCCTTATGAGGAAAGGCTGCGGGAACTGGGGCTGTTTAGTCTGGAGAAGAGGAGACTGAGGGGAGATCTCATTAGTACTTACAAGTATATAAATAGTGGATGGGTATCAGGAAGTTGGGACATCTCTTTTTTCTGTGGTATCTAGCAACAGGACAAGGGGTGATGGGATGAAGCTGGAACACAGAAAGTTCCATTTAAAGATAAGAAAAAACTATTTCACTGTTGAGGTGAGGGAGCCCTGGCACAGGCTGCCCAGGGAGGGTGTGGAGTCTCCTTCCTTGGAGGTCTTCAAGAGCCACCTGGACACATTCCTGTGTAGGTGAACCTGCTTCTGCAGGGGGGTTGGACTAGATGATCTCTAAAGGTCCCTTCCAACCCTACCATTCTGAGGTTCCGTGATTCTATCTGTAAAGAACGTACCTCAAAAATGTGCATTCTACATGGGCAGGAGGTAGATTATCCTACTGACTAAAGCAAATGGCATTTGTGCCTTCGGAATGAATGTCTGCTACCACAAGGAATCATTAGTGATTTTCTTAATTCCCTTTGTGGGTGAGATTGATATCACGGTCCTTCAATGTGGTGAGTGTTTTGCTTCTCTGAAGTTCTCTCAAAGAACTGTCCTGTAGTTTAATAAACCAGTCAATCACTGGCTGAGAGGTTAAGAGTTCTAATCCCAGCCTGGCACCCACGTCTTACTGCACCTAAGAGCAGATTTCCAGTGAGGCCCATCAGCTGCACCTGCCTGTGCCTCCTGCCCTTGTCTGAGGTAGCAGCTGGTGGGATGATGGTAGGGGGATTGCCAGGTGCCACTGTTATTGCCCAGACCTGGTTCCAGCACCACAGCCATTCCTGCAAGCTTTTCATTTTGTCCTCTTTGCAGCAGTTCCCCTGGTCATGAGTCTGAGGGAGAAGGGGCTTTTTTCTGTATCTGTTTGGCACAGTAATTTCATCAAGGCATTATGAATCTCAAAAAGAATAATTCATATACAAGTGGCATCATCATTTGCTGAGTGTTTTGGTGGGAAAAGCAATACCTCTGTACAAATGGTGTGGCTCATGAAAGTCAGGCACAACAGACATGCAACTTTGTCTTCAACTACCCAAGCTCCAGCTATTTATGTATGTGTGTAACTTTATTATTCATCTGGATTTAGAAGTGTCCTGCTTTCAGATTTTGCTGTTCTGTGTAACTTGTCTTGCCAGCTCTGTACTTAGTGTACCTTTCCTTTTTCTCTCTTCTCTCCCAGCAAATGAAGCTCTCGGCTGAGTCACTGAAGGAGTAAACACCAAGGAATGAGGATGACTAACGCAGTCACATGTGAATTTGGGCACTTCTTGAGCATTTGTTTATGGTGATGTGTCGCGCTCAGAGTGTGCACTCTACCATCTATGCAGTAGGTGGCACCTGCTTATATGATACTTGGTAAACATTCTTTGCCTGACACTGTAAAAAGAAGTATTTTCTCCAGCTCTTTGTTCCTTATATGCACCCGTTTGTGAAGTTAACTCCAAATAAAGCACTCGAGCTTGTGCTATGTCTGGCTGAAGTCTGCCAGGCTCACTGTGCTTCAAGTGATTGAAAACAGGTCCTGTAAGTAAGAATCCAGAAGCGGGCTCTCAACTGAACTGACTCTCAACTGCAACTTGGTAAAAGACAAAAAGCCAAGGGGAAGGCAGATGAGTACTTAATCCACAGCGTACTGTCCCTTTGGGGTTATTGCCCCTTTTGTCCCTTTATTACAATAGCTAATCAATCCTGTGTTATTTCAAAGACTTGCCTAATAGCTACTGTTTGCACACAGCAAACGAAGTATTTTATCTGCTGCATTATTATTATTATTATTGTTTCCTATATGATCTGAGAAACAGTTCAATGTAAGTATTATCAAGTATGCATTATATGCTCCTCCGTGCTGGTTGTCTAAGCAAGCCCCACCTAAAAATCTTTCCAAAAGCCAGGCAGAAAGCATTTGGTGAGAGAGACTCTGCTGAGCTGCAGTTTATGAAGTGTATGTATTTATTTAATTTACATGAGAGGTCGATATCACTTCCCTGGATCTCGAGCTGTAGCTTTGTATGAATGGATCTTATGGTTAAATGAACCAACCCTATCGGATCAATTAAACTTGACACTTAACACACCTGTGTTCAGAGTCAGTATCTCATCTGTCTTTTTCTTTCTTGTATTTCACAAGAAAAGGTAGTTTTCCTAATGTTTTGGTGTTTTCCGACAGTAATAGGACCAAAATCTACAGTGTTTGCTCCCGTGACCCTGAGAGAGTTTATTTTCTCCCGCTGTGACCTTCACCTTAGGCAGCTGTAACTTACCTGTGTGTGACGCTCCTTGGATTCTGTTGGGAAAATCCACTGTGGCAATAATTAAGGTATTTGCCTACTTGGCACATTTCAGCTTTCTGCAACAGGGACCCCCAGCAGAGTGCTATAACCAAGCCAAAATAAGGTATTGTGTGTGGAATTGAAAAGGAGGGTTTCTGCAGCTGTGCTGGCGTGAGGCAGTGTGACAGAAGCGTGTTCCCCGGGACCGAGGCACCCAGCCGTGCCACAGCCGCCACCTCCCACTGCTGCTGCGGTTTCAATGACACCTCACGGGCTGCTGTTCTTTCACAGCCCCTTCCCAAAGCCCTGGCAGCTGTTTAGAAGAGGGGAGCAGCATGTTCTCCCAGCTTTGCAGTTTCTTCCCCTCTTTGCTGTGCAGGAGCTCACATTTGTTCAGGGTCTGCTCGAGCTGCCTAGTCTGTTTTTGAGTGAATAGTTCAGGAGAAGAAAAATCTATAGGATGAGTTTCCCTCATGAGACCACATCTGGAGTATTGTGTCCACTTCTGGGCCCCTCAGTTCCAGAAGGACAGGGAGCTGCTGGTTAGAGTTCAGTGCAGGGCCATGAAAATGATGGAGTGGAGCATCTTCCTTCTGATGAAATGCTGAGGGAGCTGAGACTCTTTGGCTTGGAGGAAACTGAGGGGTGACCTCGTTAATGTTTATAAACATGTGAAGGGTGGGTGTCACGAGGATGGAGCCAGGCTGTTCTCAGTGATGTCCAACAATAGGACAAGGGGCAATGGGTACAAGCTGGAACAGAAAAGGTTCCAAAGCAATACAAGGAAGAATTTCTTCACTGTGAGGATGAGGGAGCACTGGAACAGGCTGCCCAGATGGGTTGTGGAGTCTCCTTCACCGGAGACATTCAAAACCCACCTGGATGAGTTCCTGTGTGACCTACTCTAGGTGATCATGCTCTGACAGGGATGTTGGACTAGATGAGCTTTCGAAGTCCCTTCCAGCCCTTGAGAGTCTGTGATTCCTGGTAGATTATGTTCTTGTAAACTTGGCATAGATGTTTTGAAGGGGTTCTACTGGTCAGATAATTTGTGCTCATTTATGAGCTTGAAGTTGGTGTGTTATGCTGATGGCAAATGTATTGGGAGTCTGGAATAATTTTCTAAGGTAGTTTAGAAAAGGAATCAAGTTGTAGCTGGGACCACGTGAAAAATAGTTAGACTTCTGCAAAAGTGATTTTTGTGGTTGTCCCCATGGTCCTTTCATTCTCTTGTTTTCTGTAGACCAACAGGAAAATCTCTAGGCAGATTTAAGTACCTGGTGGCATAAGTAACAGTAACTGTTGTCCTTGGGCAAATCTCTTCCCTTCTGCTTTGGTTCCTTCTCTAGAAAAAATAATGGAAATAATAATGTTCTTTAAGTGGATATTCCACCTGCAGTAGGCGGGGAGGGATTATGACCTGTCATAGTGTGAGAGAGAAGTATGGGAATCCTTTGTCTTATAGGGATTAGAGTTTGTTCTAGATACTGGGAGAACTCTTGTTTTAGCACTGTAGGTGCTGCGCAGTCATGACTGTTTCTGTCCCAAAGAGCACACACACTTCAGCTTGCTGAGAAATGTCACCTGTAGACTGCCAAGTAATATTTTGCCACTGAACTGAAATTTAGCTCCTGTCCCTCTGTATGCTGCTCCTTGTCCTTTCACTGGAAGCTTGTTCTGTTTCATACTGCTTGATGTTGGTTTGATATTGGGTTTGGGTGGCTTTTTGTTTGTGTTTTACGTTTCTTACTTCCTCTATTTTCATTTCTCAGTCGAGAAAAGGTGTGTGTGTCTGTTTCTGGATGTCTTTGTCCTGTTTTCTTTCTACTGTAGGTGTGTCTGTAAAAATGGTGGGATGCTAGGGGTGAAACTTCCACAAAAATCTGTTGTCAGATGAAAATACTAGAATAAATGAGATATTTACCAGCAACTGCTGTTCACAAGCTGAGTAATGTGTTTCTACTCTGGGTAACTGTGGCCCCAAGGCACACAGGAATGGAGACTTTGTTTTCCTGTTGTGCCCAGGCCAGCCCCAGGCTGCAGAGCAGACACAGGCTGTGGGTCTGGTTCTCTCAGTGTGCAACAGAAGGGCCCAGTGGGCTACATGGGAAGCAAGAACGTGCACTGAAGTGAAAGGAAGTACAGCCCCTTCCTTCAGAGGTGTCTGGTACCTGGTCCTGGGGCGGTCTGTGTACCATGACAGCTGAAGATGCACCTTGGGTGGGTGCCAGTTCTGCCTGGGCCCAAGTCTTAAGAAGTGAAGTAAGTTAATCTCTGGTCTCAAGCTTTAGGGAGAGACTTCTGATGAGGCTGGAGGCATCCTGTATGGGAAGCTGGCTCTGTGGGAGTAGCTCATACCTATCCATAAGGTTTCAATTTTACATGTGTCCGTGGCAGCAGCAGTAACAACCAAGAAAGCTATTTGCAAGGAAAAGGTAGTTTACATAAGTAATTTACTGTTGATATGGAAGTTCCCTTATCAGGTACGTTGTGAGCCACGGGTCTAACTGCATGGCCCAGAGGAGCTGCTGACTCAGGATTTCTACGGTACCTGCCAGACTGTGAGCCCAAGGACACTGGAATGCAGGTATTTTAGTCTTCCTTAATCTGCAGGAATCTCTCTCAAATCTCATTCAGGAAGGCTTGTGCTGATTGAGACTTCACTTCCTTACTCAAATAAGCCATGAGTACTGCCACGTGCTTCCTTCATGAGAGCTCTCCCATGCCTCACCCAGGCATTGGAGTGCCAGCACCAGGCTGGAGCTGACAGCAGGGCCTGGTGACTCACCTCTCAGCCCAGAGTCCCATGCCTTTAGAGAGGAGGCATCTGCACCCTGCTGCCTGATGTAAAACACAGTGATGATGGCATCTGTCGTCACTGATGTGATGAGCATGATCCTGGACATAGGATAAGAGTACTCAGTCCTTCCTGCTGGCTCCCAGGTCTGCAGCACAGAGCCAAACCTCTCCCAGGCCTTGGGCACTCAAACTGAGTGCAAATGGCACAAGAGCCCACAGAGAAAAACAGATCCTTCCCTCTCGCCTCTCCCAGCCCTGCATTTCTCAAGAGACGGTAGTGACAGGGAAGAAACAGGAAGATCTTACCCCAGGGTTTGCTGAAATTAATAGCCAAGGACATCTGATGTGACAGGTCTGAGTCTAGTGCAGTCCTTACCAAAACCCCATGCTTTTCAAGTCAAGGATCAAGCACACTTCCATTTTTCAAGTGACATAATTCTTCTACCATCTGGGAAAGTAAATACAGATGATACTTTTTTTCCCTCTAGTACCACAGACTTTGCCACTAATTTGGGGTTCTTGACATCTAGAAATTGATGTCATTTGTAATACACACAGAGAGGACAAACTGAGTCAACTTGGCACAAGGAATTACAATTTTAAGCTAAAAAAAACCACCTAACAAACCCCAACCAGGCAGAGCCTGTGCTTCCAGAAGGGATTAGGCTGTAACAGCTGCACAGGCATTGCTCCTGAGAAGGGCCGTGAGGCTGTCCCAGGGAACATGGCACTGAGCGCTGGGCCAGGGGCCTCGCTGCCCCGGCTGGCAACTCGGCTTTTCCAGGTACAGTCCTTACTCAGACACCTCTTACTGAGAGCAAGTTGTAGTCTGGAGTTAGTGACACAGCTCCTCTGGTGCATCTATGCAAACTTCACCCTGGGAGAGGCTGTTGGGGTGGGCCAGTTGTCTCTGCTGTTTGGGACACTGCAGTTCTCTTTAGCACCAGCGGTCCCCACTGGGATGCCTCTGAAACTGGCTGGTACCTGTCTGTCTGTGCTAATGAAAAATTCATCCAGCTACGGTGATGTTACTGTTTGGCCTTGTCTTTAAAAACAAGGGGAGGATAGTGGCAGATTGGTTACACCTTTTGTGGCTTGGGCATGGCCTCAGCCCTGCCCGGCCCTTGGCCCCTCCTTGCCTGCTGCTGCTTCTGCTCTGCTTTGTGGTGACCAGAGCTGAGTCAGCTGCCGTGGCAAGGTCTCACCTTCAGAAGCCTGTGGGTGCATCCCTGCACAAGTGGCCAGTCCCAGAGCAATCACACATGAGTTGTGTATAATGATGTGACCTGCTCAGTGATATTATCCCCACGAGTGGGCCTGGCCATGCACTGCATGGTGGCTCTGGCTTGTTGGTTGATGTTTCAACCCCCGCCTTACAGCAGGGGTGGGCAAAGACCCCCTTCCATGATGACTCCGCCTGAGCTGGCACAGGCACAACAGAGCTTTCGGCTGAGCTGTTGAATCCTCCAGAGCTGCCTGAGCAGCAGCAGCTTTGCTCAGACAATGCTACGGCTGGACACATCCAGCAGCTTGTGCGGTGTACGATGCCATTTAACTCCCTGTGGAGTTCTGCCCCAGGACCTGCTCCCTCAGCCTCTGAACAAAACGCTCTTCTAGCAGCTGCCAACCGTGACAACTTCCAAGCCCAAGTGAACAAGTTTCATCTGCGCAAGGGAGTGACTGAAAGCTTGCTGACCAACAGGCCTCCACACACCGAGCTGTAGGTTTTCAAGGCAAGCGAGCTGCCGTTCCCCCTGCTTTCCGTGGGGGTCCCTGCTGGGAGTGGCCGCCGCAGGGGACGCGTGCCCGGAGGCACCGGGAGGAACACAGGGCAGGGACGTGCACGGCATCGCTGACGCATCAGCAAGGGTATCACTTTTATTAACTGCATTTTCCATTTGTGTCGCACACCGTGCATGTTTATACAGTGAAAAAGCCAAACATTGCTGGAAGTTATAGGATCAGCTGCTATTTCTGTACCCTCTTAACACACGCACACGGATCCGTTCTTGGTGTGAAATCTTTATATTTGTTCATTAATTCTGCTTATTTATACTGCTACTCTTAAAATTCTGTGTCAAGATTGTCACATCTTAAATACAGATTCAGTTGCTAGAGGTACATTTTTTATATATATATATATTTATATACACACATACAGAAAAATACAAGACTAATTGTTTTTCCACAATATTTAATTTATACACTACTGTAACTATATGCAACTGTTAAAGACACGTTCAGGGGTACAGGAAACTTTTTACTTGCTCTAAATAGTTTGGTCCAATATTATCTTAATGTAGTGGTTATTCTCGCCCTTCCTTGTACGTGACGACATAACACGACATACACCACATGCACAGTCATTCACCTGTCAACACACGGGAAAGAGACCGCTCAGACGGACAGCTGTACACCCAGGGTCCAACCACGCACGGCTATAAGGCTATAGTACAACTATGCAGCATAAATGGTCAACACTGCCGTCCTAAAGTGAGCACCATATATACAGTCGGATATAAAAACATCAGAAACAAAATACACCCGGGGTTAGTTAAAAGGTGCCATTCCAAGGCTGCACATAGTTATCGGGAAGGAGTTATTTACAGGACTTGGAAAAAAGCTGCAACAAATAAGTTTATTGCCAATGCCCTTTATAAACTCGTCTCCTCTGGGGATGTTCCGCTCACTCTCTGTGAACCACACATCTCGTTTCTGGCCCTTGGTTAAGATCCCTGCTCAAAAACTTCAAGCAAATGTGTTCTATGGCTTCACCCACACATCTATTCTTGTAGCTTTTCATTTATAAACATCACGCTGTCTCAACTGCAACTCGAGTTTAGAACTTCAAGAAGTAAACCACTACTTTGCCTCGCTTCAGAAGCAGAACATGACAGGCCTGGCCAGGCCAGCCAGGCACAACGCCCCACGCAAGTCCAGCCTTACTCATTGCTGCCCGGAGCTGCGGCCACGCCGCCGTTCTTTGGTGCGGCGGATGGGATAATGCGCTGTGTTTGACCCTTCTGCCAGTCCTACAGGACACTCGACAGTGTAAACTCCTCTCAGACATCCAACGTCTGCCCCGGGCGCTGCTACATCACGCCGCCAGTTTCACCAGCATTGCTTAGAAGACCCAGTGCACAGCATGAAAAAATAAAACATTCTTGCCCTTCCCAAAACTAGGAATCTGCAATATATTTTTCTTCTAGATAATAAAATTCCACAAAGTTAATTCATCTGGTCAAAAGTAGCCTCTTGTACAGAAATACTCTAAATCAAGACCTTGCCGTGGCAAGGGGAAACCAGACAGAAAGGCTGGGAGCTGTCAAAGAAATACTTTCCTAGGTGCTAGTTTAAACTGCCTCGATGAAAAAGCACGATTACTGGGGGAAAAGAAACGGTGTCCAGGGGTTGGGGGGAAACAGCGGTATCTTAGAAAGAGTAATCATGAGAATAATGAAAGTGACAATAACAATTTCGATTTGAATCCAATTACCTACAGGTTTTCCATCCCTTTAGAAATCTCAAGGAGGGGAGGAGAGGGGAGGGGAGAAGGCTTACAAGGTAAAAACCTAAAATATTAAGTGTCATGATATACTAATAACAAAAGTAATTCATACAAATACTTTATTTTCAGTTAGCATGTAAAAACTCAGAAGTAGACTTAATAATTTACCTTTGTTATATTAAAAAAAGAAGATTGTCTGCTTGTAATATTAACACATTTCTATGGGAGAAAGCTGCCTTACGAATCTACTTGCCTTTTTGTTTAAAAAAAAAAGAAAAGAAGTCTGCCTCTAGTAAAACAAGACCTTTGCAGTTTGATTTTTGAGCCACAACTTTATCCGTATCATAGCTTAAGACAAATAGGTGTGGGTTTAAAATCATATTTCAAGATCACTAATTTTCAGTGCATCTTTGCTTTGTACAAGCCTTGGAACATCTGAAAGCTCCCTGAAGAGTTTTCAGCATCGAAACATTATTGCTTTGGTTCTGTTTCAGACACATAGAAGTATGCCACATCTCACATATTTTAGTTATCACAGAAGGTCAGAACAAGAATTAACATTTCACAAGCAAACAAAAGCTCCTCTTCTCTAGTAAGTGCAGAACATGAAACTTCTAAGTGCTCCATTTACATTAGGATCCAGATATTTATTTTAATTCAATCCAGATCTTCCATAGTAAAATTATAAATGTAAAAATTACACAATAAAATATTCTGTTTTGTTGAAAAAGAAAAACGTCTTGGCTAGCAGCATGCAAAGACCATGCACTGTCATACCATCAAGCAAACACAAAAGGAAAGTGTAATAAATAACTGCTCGAAGCCCACTTAAAAATCTTAAGACAACAAAAAGGGGTCCGTGACAAGGTGTTCACAGCTCTGAACGGGAAGAATGACGCTGTCAAGTAGATCGAGCTATTTTATTAAAGTCAGGTCGTCGTCAAATGACATGACAACAACTGGTTTGACTGGAGGTACACAGCAGCCCCTCCTTTGGGTTCCGCTGAATATTCACAGATATCGTCTTTTCACACAGAGGTAGTTGTAGCACATTGTTTTTCAAGTTCCTGTTCTTTATCCGTTCCAATTCATTTGCCGTGTCTGACATTTGGTCAGAAAAGAATTTGAGGCTGCCCAGGGCCGAAGCCTGGTTTGTGCTTCCGCTGGAGCTTATGCACATCTTCCACGTTGACTTCTCCTGGACTTTCACGCTGGAAAAGGACAGATTGTTTTGAGGATCAAGAATGTATTTAGTGCCGCCGTGAATCTGTGAACCCAGGCAAAGGCTCATTAACTTCAGGCTTTCCACCAGGTCCCCTGCACTTCTCGCCGACAGCTGCATGGAGCTGCCGGCTCCGGCGCATCTCCGCGTGGAGCCCGACGTGGTGTTGGTGCTGCCGCCGGAGCCGCCGGAGGGGCTCCCCCCGCCTTTGCCGCCGTCGCTCGGGCTCGCTTTGTCTACCCCTCCGCTGCCGTTACTGGGTTTGCTTTGTCCCCCGCCATCTCCCTGGCTGCCGGGCGGCCCCTCGCTGCTGTCCCGCCTGTGCCACGAGTAGGTAAACCCACTGTCTTTGTCCAGCCGCCTCCTGCTCTCCGAGTCGTCGTCGCTCGTTTCGGAGCTGCTGCAGCTGGAGCCCCGGCCCTGGCTTTTCCTCCTGTGATAGCGTTTGTGCACGGTGCTGGGTGAAGCAATGTTCATTTTTAGCCTGCTGAGCTTCGGGGGCAAGTTCTCATCCATGTCAAACTCGTCATCTGACTCGCCCTCCTCAAAGATTTGATTGAGGACCGGCGCACTCTTTCTCGAAGTCAGACGGTTTGTAACTGAAGGTTTACGTCGCAGAACGACTTGAGTAGAAAGAGAAATGGGTTTCTTATCTTCTTCATCCTCCTCTTCGTCTTCTTCCACTCTGAACAAGCACTTGCGGCCACTCGTCGTGGGCTTTAAGCTGACAGAGGGCACCGCGGAAAGCGCCGGTCCGGCCAGGTCGGGGATATCTTCCTTCTTGGCCGAATCGCCGAGGGCCTTGCTCCTGTGGCCGTTGAGAACGTTCTCAGCCGTGCGAGCTGGTGACTGAGGAACAGTCGCGTGGGAGAGAGGAGAAGCTGTCAGGTCATCCTCCAGATCCTGAGGTACATCGATCTTTGTTGGCCACGACTGCCTACATAAAGTTACAAAGCATAAAAGAAAGGTTAGATCCCAGCGAGCATTGCAGAACGTGCAAGAAAACGCAAGAGCTGTGCGAGAAAAACACAAGGAACAGGCTCGCCTGGGAATAACAGTCCCGAGTAACTGAGGGAGAGGGAACGTCCTGTAGAAGTGCTGTTATGTGAAAGGAATGTCATACGTACAAAAGCAGAGTTTACAAATGATGCTGATTACTGGCAAATCTTAATATTTCACTGCTCTCAGAAAGTGAATTAAAGCAATAAAAAGCTTGAAAGAATTGTCTCAAAGAAAATAATCTGAAGCAGGTATAGAGGCAGCAGTGCCTATGGGAGCTGACCAAAGCACAGCTTGAATAAGGCAGTAGCACAAACTACTTTTAATCTGAAGCTTCTGCTATTTTTTCCCCAAATATTCCTAAAATACAAATTAGGTTAGAATTAACAGGAGTGAGACTGAAAAGCTGAGTCAGAAGAAACATTGTTTTCATTGTTTCATTCAGACCAAGCTCTATTCTACAAGATCCCCTGTAACTCTCACCACACATGCATTGAGATCATACATTCACTTGACCCTAACTGAGCAACTGCAATAACACAGTGGCATGAATTCAGGACTCGAGCTGCTTGAGAATATGACACTTGGATAAACTGCAAATCCAAGTTCAAAATGTCAGGCTGTGTACCAGCATTAGCTCAGATCAAAATGAAAGCAACACCTGAGTGTAAATCACTCTCACAGTCAGCAGCTTGGTATCTGAGCTAGTATCCGTGGATTTGTACTTTACTTTACATCCTAATATACATTGCAATCTCCGTGTCATGCACACAGACTCCATTAAGAAGGAAGACTGTCAGCCTTTCCACTCTCTATTTTGAAAGTCTGATCCAAAAGACCAACACCTTCAAGACCACCACCTGAGCACTAACTCTTCCAAAGCCTCACTCAGCATAATCCCCTTATTTCTCGTGGAGGCCAAAAGATTATTTTAACCCCTCAAAGTAAGAATTATTTTACGTTTTTAAAAGTTTGCCAATCATTTAACTTGACATAACTGAAAGACTCCGACTTACTGCATAGAAAAGTGCAATAGAGAGCCCAAAAGTATTTTTGGTGTGCCAAAAGAAAAGGCTGCATGACTTGGTAGCCCAGATTATAAGTGAGGCATAGGGGGAAGGCAGGAGAAGCAGCAATGAATGTTTCACACCAAGTGTGACCCCAGACACCTGCTTGGAGAGCCCTGGACTCCAGAAACCTGGCAATCACTGACCTAGTTGTCTGATGTGCTATGCTGGGTGTTTTAAACACAAACAACTGTCTGTGATTAAGAAATGGGACTTAATTAAATTAGAAACATAACTACAAGAAGCCCACAGAAACTCGAGATCTAAATCTTTCAAGAATTTCCCATGCTTCAAGAACAGTCTGGTTTGTCAGCAAAAAAAGGGAAGAGTTCTGTGGCTGTCACAATAAAGGGTAAATATAGTATCAAACAGCAGAGCAGTTTCCAGGCAATAAGCCTCCTCACTACAGTATGTTTATCTCTCAGAGCAGCTCATGTTTGCCTCCGTTCCCTCCCCCATCCCCCATTATTCCCAGTAGGCCTGAGGGGAGAGTGGGACAGAAGGAAGCTCCATGTTGTAAGTAACTTAAATTTATACTTTTGTTTTAAATCTTTTGAAGTCTCACAATCAAAGAAATGCACAACTTTGCTGTCTTTCCCATGAGGTCATTCTATATAAACACTTTGCATTTAAGACCATCATGAAGACAAGGAATAGCTACTTGGGACCACTGATGGCAAGAGTTCCTGCATTTATGTAGAAGTTCTTGTCATGAAAATATAAAGCAGGTTTCAACTACTGCACTGAACTTTACCAATTTGTATCAAGATTTAGACTCAATGAACTTGTTTGTTCCAGTTCTTCCTATAACTAGAGCAGCTCTTCTACTGAAACAGTGACACCAATGCAGAGAAAAAAACCAAAACAACTTAAAAGCAGACTTTGTAGTGTTAGAATTTTCATTTGCAGGTAAACTCAAGTTTTCTTCTCATTTGTTTTATAACTAATACTTGATATTAAACACATTTGGTGCTCTGCTTGGATTTCTTTTAAAAAAAGAACTTGACATTAAAGATGTGGATGATCCCTTAAGAGAGAAGTGCAGAGTGAACGCCACAGTATTGCCCTTGGAGAGGTAAGCTCTGCACGACCGTTCGGGTTCTGTAGGCACCCCTTAGTTGCCCACAACAATAACTCTTCTAAAGTACTTGTGACCACACCACGTAAGATAAAATTTCTTACATAAGTGTCCGTTTAGTAAGTGACCTTCTAAGTGCAGCAACAAAATTTCAGTCTACCCTAGTACACAACACAGGGTGCAGCCTCACCTGGAGGCAACACAGACACCGAGAACCACTGTAAGGCTCAGAGAGAAGCAATTCCTTGCTCAGGTACACAAACATTTACAAGTGTCCATATTTTTAAGATTGACCTTGAGAGAATGGTATCTAACTTCTCTCAACTACGCCAAGGAAAATATGGATACGCACCAAAGGACACCAGAGCATTTATGTCCCTATAACATTCCTTTTAGCTGATTTCACATGTGACCTCTCATGAAAGTTGCACACAGAAACCTTTGGGATGAACAAACTATTTTTCTCCTTTGCTCTTGTTCTCTAAATCCCACAGACAGATGGACAACACTGAAGGTAGACAGCAACTCTAAACATCAGCACGAGCGCTTGATGTTATTTCCTTGTGAAGAGATTAGGTACTAACAATTATTATTGCCAATAAGTTACCTATATTTTATCAAAACCTAAAAGGCATTTTAAGAGACTGGAAGTTAGAGAACAAAAGTTAATAAAAATGCCTCAGCACAACCTCCACCTTCGCTCAAAAGACTGTCAAGATGGGCTGATACATTTATTTCAGTACCAGCAGATCCCCAGTTATAGTCTAACACTTCACTCAGGAAATTAAACTAAGGAAAATAACTGTTCAAAGTATGTATCCTCCAGCACCCATGTGCAGGTAGAACTATGCTATTTGCCTTGTCTTTAGCTTGGTTCTTTAACTGAGACTATAGGATGCTTTGCTGACTGGTTGCAGCACAAATGGACTGGTTGATCATATCGACACCAACTAGATGCCAGAACTCCACTTCTCCCTTTAAGTTTTACCTTGCCACATGCTGCAGCTTTGAGGGAACCCTACTATAAAGTGTTTTTAATCATGTTTCTATCAAACAAGAAATCTATTGCAATATCTTTAAATGGGTGATTAAAGCAATTGATCAGTTTTCCTGGGACAGCAGGCAAGTGCTCATAACCCCAAGTGCTGCCCAGTGCAATTGCTCTTCACCCTCTGACCAATGCCCCAGCAGAGATCTGCCCCTCCCCACCAGCTCCCCCCAGTTTCTATACTGGGCATAGGGTTCTGTGCTATGGAATAGCCCTTTGGCTAGTTGGGGTCAGCTCTCCTGGCCATGCTCCCTCCCAGCTCCTTGTGCCCTCTCAGCCTGCTCGCTGGCAGGGCAGGGTGAGGAGTAGAACAGGCCTTGAGGCTGTGCAAGTGCTGCTCAGCAATAACCAAGAAGACATCCCTGTGTCAGCAACACAAATCCAAAACACAGCCCTGTACTAGCTACTAGGAAGAGAAATAACTCCATCCCAGGCAAAACCAAGACATAGGCCTATTAAAAATCAAAGCTAACAACTAAACCTTAACATCAAATTCAGAGTGATTTCTCATTTATAACTAACACCTCAGAACATGTTTCTGGATTGTGCAACCAATTTTTTTTATGGATAGTGCATCCACAATTTGTATGATGAACTGAGGGTCAACATGCATGCTCTTCCCTAGCAGGTGTGAAAATTCACTGTTTCAGATACAGGCTTTAAATTGATTGGGCATTTCCTGAAAATGGTAGGAATGGAAAATATTATTGGTAGTGGATTTCTGAACAGCTTCTGAAGCATTCACAGTACATTCAAAATGTGCAATGAAGCAGCACGTTAGTGTTCTTAAAGAAGAAGTACTTGTGCAGTTCAATAATATTCTCATTAAACCAGGTTAACAATTTAGACTCCTAAATTCTCACCTGAACTGGGCTTTGATGTTGCTAGGGCTCGCAGATCTGGTCTGAATTTCTTTCTCTTGTTTTTCACGCAGAATCCTTTCAGCTAGTAAGAAGTATGTAGCAGTGATGTGATTGTATTTGTTAGTTTCCAATGCCCTAAGGAAAACACAACACATGAAATAAACTATACATCAATGTTCTCTAAAGAGTAGATGTGCACCTCACACAACTTGCTGTACTTCTTGGAGCAGGAAGAGCACCTGCGAGCAGAGCTGACTATTTTTCATGTTTTGACAAGCATGTCTTGGTTTTATTGGAAATAAAGAGACAAGAAGTCTAGTAATTTCAACTCTAGCTGGATGTGGACATCCTCAGAATAGCATTAAAAAGGAATTCTCCCTTTATTTAACTTTCTTAAAATAATAAAACTGTGTTTCGTTAATGTCATGCACTAATGATGGGCTTTCTCACTGGCACATTCAGCCAGAAAGTACTAATCATTGTTCATGCAAGAACTGGAAGAAAACCCATTATTTTAGGGCTGTCAAGTTTTACAGTACCATTAATTCATCGGGTAGTAAACATTGTTCAGACATTCTAACAGAAAGGATGCCACTGTTGTGCAGCTAAAAGCTTAAGAAGTGAAAATGCTGCTTCCTCCACTCCCTGCCAAAGGTAAGACACTAACAGGTTTTCCATCTTAAGCACAAGCAAATAATAACAATGTAAGTCCTCTTTCCATTTGGGGAATATTTTAGAAACCTGGGGGGTTTAATTGATTAGAAGAAACTGTGTAGCTTTCTAGCAAGCTCACTCAGTGCCTATGACTATTTCACATGATATAACTAAAAGGAATCATGTTTTAAATTTACAAAGATTCAAGTATACTGTAAAACACACCAAGAGAAAAATGATAGAATTTATCACCTATAAATATGCACGAGAGTTGAAGCACAAGTAAAATTCAAAGCAGTTCAGTTTAAGCTGACAAACGACCACAGGAACCAAACACTGTTCATCACATTTTCTCTAAGTATTTCTTATCATAGAATTTCCTATCTCAGAGCCAAGACTGTGATACTTTGTTAACTAAAAGGCTTGATGCTTAAAACATTGAAGTACTCAGGTTCTCATGACATTTGTTAACCCAAAATAACAGATGCACAAAACAAGCTGAGGAAAGACAACTGTGTACTTACTCCACGATCGTATCTCGGTCTGCTATATCACCGAGAACCATGCGCTGGATTATACTGTTGTGTTCCTCCTCAGACAGATTCTTGTATGACACAAGAGGAATATTGTACTTTGTTGCAGGAGATGGGTCGACTCCTTGGAGCCACGCATGGTTTTCAATCTCTTCCAAAGATGCCCTTCGCTTCGGGTCTCTCTGCAGCATCCGTGTTATCAGACTGTGAATAGAAAATAAATCTAAACAAAATGCCCTCATCACATGGTTAAAAAGCAGCTGCTTTAAGAGCAGCCTCAGGAAGACATTTTCTGCTGTTGGTCCACATATATTTTGGAAGGGTCTACAGTAAACAATGTGATGGCAAATTATTTATTCTCAAAGACTCTCCAAATATTGCTGAACTGAAACCAACAATTTACTTATTAAAAGCTATAAATATCCTAAACAGGGCAGTTTTTATTTACTGTGTTTGCATTTTTACTTGATTTTTCTGGTTTGATTGGTTTTAATAGGTCTTGTAGGGTAACTGTCACAGATAGCCTACAGGCTTCCCAATAAAGAAATAGAAATGTAATGTTCTAGCATTGCTGCTGTCAATGAGAATATGGACCAGCAAGATAAGTAGAAATATCTTACTCTGAAATTGCTATCAGACATTTAATTCTTCAGTTCTCCAAAAGAACAGCAATCTGTTCTATCTAGAAAGAGAAAAAAAAACCCAACCAAAACACTGTCTGGGATGATGAAGTGACAAACCTACTAATGGGTTGATACTGAGTGTTTACAAGTGCTGGAAAGGAAGTGCATAAATTCCCCAAATAAACAGAGAAAGACAAGTTGATTAGCACAGCACATCTTTGTTCACTTACTAGACATAATTCTCGGGGGAGGCATTTTTGGCTTTGCACAACAAACAGAACACGGACATACAGTTTTGGCACCAAGGTTTCAATGGAACTTTTATCGCTCCAACATGTAGAATGAAATTTCTGTGGTTCTCACATAATACTTTTTATTGCACTAACTATGCTATACCACACAGCTTCAAACTGCAAATCACAAATGTAATCACAATGCTTTCTTTTTTTAGTGAGAGATGATGTGTGGAGTTAATAACAGAGGTTAATTCAGACTTCTGAAAACTCTACTGTGAAAAAAAAGAAAGTTGCATGTATACTTAGCAGCTGTGGTCTCTGCCTTCACCAAAAGGAAAGGCAGGGTAAGACATGAGAATCTTGATTTTCTTTAGTTTTGTTAATATTATGACAGAGAGAGCAAACTATATACTTCATTTGACTATTTTTAAACTACATCTGTAGTAAAACCGCACAACTGTACCACACGTGCCTCCTGCTTTTAGCTCGCTTATGCAAACCACCAACACTACTTTCACTCCAAGCAGGAAGTTTAACCATTCCCAGAGTCTTTTCCCTAAGAAAACCTAACCTATCGAGGACTTTGCTAACTGATTGTACATTGATGATGCAACATGTAGAGAAAGCAGATCTACTTGGGCCTTTAAGGTAATATATTGTACAAAAGGCTACAAAAGTAAGTTTCCTGGCCTCAGCACAGCATGCAGGATCTCAAGAAACGTTATTTCAATACAATTCACTGCTAAGGTCTCTCTTTTAAAGCCTTCCTGTATTGTATTTTAAACCTCTTTCTCTATGTAAAGCTCTTCAGGCTGTTGAGAGCACTGACAGCAGCTTTTCCATGTGCTGGAAACACCAATGACAAGACAGGAAAACCAGCTACGGTATTACGTTATGCATTAGATTCCTGGACCACATGGCTGACAGGTAAGAGAGGAATGGTCATTATGACCACAACTGTAACAAATCTCATTCTGTGTCAAATAACATAATCCTAGATGCTGCTCTGGCTTTCTCTGACTGGACCAAATGTGTTTTTCAATCATTTATAAAGGCATCTGGACTTTCATATTGAAAATTAAAAGATACTCTATTGCAGATTCAAGAACCCAGACAAACATTGTAAAATATCCTCAAGGGATGCAACTGGGATGTATATTAAAAAGACTGCAGGGGTCATTATCCAAAAGAGAATTATTGGAATGTACCAAAACCTCAAAAAAGCTGCAGTGAACATTGCAGAAAAACAACAGATTAGAATGAGTCATGATTTCCAAGTGGCGTGTGGTATTTGCAGACGGAATATTTTTCTCCCTTGATTGCCTAGAATGTTGATTTGGAATTCCAGTTTCAGTAGGAGATGAGTAAAGTTCGCTGTGATGTCCTTGAGTTTTGACAAGTTGTATTTTGAACAGAGATCTCTAGGAATTGTTACCTGTTTAACCCCTGCCACAAAACACTATCAGCAATATCTTTTAATTTGACCAGTAAGAGTGTTGGCCAAAGCCAGAAACTGGCGAGCAGCTTCTTTATTTATAAAATGCATGACAACTGAGACATATACAGGAAAGACAAACTGTGAAAAAAGCAAAATTAAGTTTCACACAAGTGTGGGAAAAACCTGGTGGCAAAAATATCTTGGGATTAACATTTAGCAAGAAGAGACACAAAGACTTAAAAAATTGCAATATTAGTGCCCAAGAAACTACTCAGACAATGAGAATAAGTACTAACAACTAAGCAAAAGCAGTAGGCATAGTATCTTATTGACAGGTAAAGAATATTGCAGATGCTGATAATATTATATCAGGTAATGAGAATCCCCTTCTATGAATACTTCAAAGTACTTCAGTGCTCTACTTACTCTTTACATTCTTTGGACACATGAGGTGGCACTGTGTATTTGCAGTCCATTATCATAGTCAGAGTTTCACTGTCATTTGCTTCTTGAAATGGTGGTTGTCCACACACCAACATGAAAAGGATGACCCCTAGGCTCCATATATCTGTAAATACATAGTACATATTTTAAAATAACTGTTGAAGAAACAGACATAATTACCACCAAACCCATGAAATATTCTTGAGATGCACACTGGGGTTATTACTGGATTTGTCATTATGAGCATTACTTAAAGAATTTGCCATTCTAGTGAAGTACAAAATACAGTAGTTCCATTGTTTGACAGCTTTTATAGTTTTAGAGGAAAAAAGCAAGAGAATTCATGACTCCAAGGGTGCGTAACACTGAGATACAGAACATCATTGACAGCAAAGCATTAGATAAGTCTGAAGATAATCTGGTCACCGAGGGGACAAGAATTCATTACTTTGTTTTTCACAGGTAGGCACAGATTATTGAAGAGATTTGTATTCAAAGCATGTTCCTTCTCCATATTGTTTACAAGTTACTGTATGAAGAGATATTACACAAAAAGTAGCTAATTTCAATGAGACTGATTTAGACTAGGTTTTCTTTCAGTTGTGTTGCTTCTGATGGTAAATAAGAAATCATGTAGGTAAAAGCACCTGCTTACACCAATAATATTATAAAGTGTGGGATGTTTTATTTTGGGGTTTTTTGTTAAATATCCATCAAACAAAACCAGTGATCTTTACTAAACTCTGAGAATCTTATTTTCTTCTAATTCCTGCTTGTGTGAAATAAAAGACATTTAACAAGTTTCTTCTTTCCAAATGAAATGACATACTGACAGATGAAAAAGAAGCACTGCTGGGCATGGAGCCCTTTAGTTGGTTTCTACTTACTGTAAAAGCTAAGAGTCTATCTAGAAGAAAGTATTTCACAATCTCACTGCATTCTATACAGGAAGCTTAAATATTGAGAAATATTTTATATGGCATAAAATAAATCAATAAAAATAATAATTAAAAAAAATCACTTGCTAAATGTCTCACTTAGAAAAAAGGCCATGCCTCATCTTCAGCTCCAACTCTATGGCCTGGAAATTTCAGCACCAATTTTGGGTCCTACACTCTAGCACTTCACAGATCTGCACTCAGTAGAACCAAACAAACGTACGAACTCAGAGACAGGAGAGAAGAGGGGAGAACAGCTGGCAGTGGTTAAAAGAAACACAGCACACCAGCTCTGTCCTGGAAATGCTTGCAAGAGGGAACCACTGAGTTACCTACCCAACTGCATCTTGCTTTCTGTGGCCTACTCAAAACACTTGACGTGCATTTAAAGCTGAAAGATAGCTACAATTTTATTTAATAATGTAAATCACACACATTCATCCCCAGAACAATTACTCATTTTGCTATTTACAGCCCATTCTTCATATGGTTTAGCTGACAGAGGAATAGAAACACTAGATGGCAATTTTCTTTAGAGTTCTAATTCGTAGTAAGTGCATACTATTAACACAGACCATTATTTGATTTCTGTAATGCTTACTAGGGCCTCGGTCCTGTAGGTACTGAGCATTTTGAGGCCTGTACACCATATTATGTATATCTGTAAATTCAACGTGACTATTCATGGGCTTAAGATTCAATAAGTGCATTAAGACTTTTGGCAGCCTGATGCCAAAAGCTGAATGTTTTGATAGAGAGGATTTTACATCTCTGTCTTGTGAGGCTTTTTAATTTAATCTAGTAGGTGCACCTTTAATGTTTAGACTGAAAGCAGCCAAAGATTTTGGTCTCTCACCACAACACAGATTATAAGAATTCATTTTTTGCAAGCACATAAAACATGAATTCACGCATTTCTATTAACAGTCATCTTTTGGCTACCAATGTCCTTCCTAGATGTTTTAACTTTGCCTAAAATCTAGTTTGTGATGGGATCTGTCCTGTATTCTGGTTGATACTATTCCCACAATAATATGCCTCATGATAGTATCCTTTCAGCATGAAGTGTTTTTACGAGTTCATGTAGCAGCGCATTGTAGGTGTTTGAAAAAAGGAAAGCATTGAACAGCAAGAACTAAAATATTGTTGATGGTGTGAACACACAGAACTTGAAAGCTTCATGTCAACCAAGTACAAGGTTGTCTCAGCTATAAAACACAATTATTTTTCACTCCTAACACCAAACATGGTGCAAAGGACAGTAAATGTGAAGGAAGTGGTAAAAGAAGCTGATAGAAAACATCAAACAAATTTTCAAAGCAACTTCATCCGAAATACACAAACCCTGAAAGAACAATGGAAAAAGGAAACTGGTTAATAAGAAGTGGGTTATTCACTGGTATTTCAAACCACGGTGACTACTCAGCCAATCGCAGTGTGCAATCCTAAACAAAACAAGAACAGTAACAACAGTGTCTTGCCCTTCCCAACCTACCACAAAATTTGACATTGACACTTTTTCTAAGACACATACTACACTGTATGAAATTAAAATGAGGATTTTTACTGGCATTTTACTGCATTTTTTTGCTGAAAAAAAAACCCACCCAAACCTTTCCAGAACAGACAACAGGAATCCCTCCTGGTTTTGCATTTTAAGGGATTTTTTTTTTTTGCATGTTTTGAAGCCATTTATAGCTTGACAGAGGTAATACTACTGAAAAGAGGAAATCATCTCCTCTTTGTAAAAAGGATCCATCAACTTGAGAGTTAGAAGTCTAAACCTTTCTTCTAAATTCAAATAGGTGATCTATGATTCCAACATGCAAGTAACTTCAAGCATGCTGGTTTGCTAACCTTCAGCATAACTCAAAAGTCAGGATTTAGAATCTTCAAATCAGATATTCCCAAATACTTGATGCTCACACTTCATTTTGAAATATTTCAACAGTTAAATGAGTACATATATAAGCAGTGTTAATGTTGGTACATGACTTCTTAGTTTTAAGTCGTTTTATACATGCAAGAATCAATCCTGTATCTACACCTCCCACTTTACTGGAGATCCATAGATGCATATTTTTCAGGCAAATTCAGAGAATATACTGTAGAAAAGATCAAAAGAAATGAAAATGCTTTCTTCTCTTCACAGGTACCATTTTTGTTCACCCATTTAATCTAAGAACCACGGTAATTTTGGAAAATTCCTCGTGTCCAGAATAGTGCCTTCTGGCTGACAGAGGCAAAGTTCAACATCTTTAAGCACAGCTATCTGAGAAATTAAAGGAGAAACAGAGTATTTTATTATAGCACTTATTTACCAGGTTTTATTCTTTCCCCAAACAGTAGACAAAGCCACACACAAGAATGTTCTTTATTGTGCTGACATAACCATGCTGCTCTACTATTCTTCTATTAGTAAAAACTCATCTGTCCCCTGGATCTCAAGGAAGTTAAGAAAGATGGTGATGGTTTGCACTCATCTGATCAAATGCTTTGATCAACACTTGGTCAGTACATGCTTCCAATTCTGGTGCCGTGCCCTGCTATTCTGGTCCCTGCCCGCATCCTCCACATGGCACAAAGGGAGACCCACCAGCAGGACAGACACCACCACTTTGATCTTTCATTCTCAATCTCAAAGAGTCTTTTCACACTATTACAAAAGGGGGTTTAACTCAAACTGAATGAAAGCCTCAGTGAAGATTTAGTCACCCAACTTTGTCAAGCATTCGCTTTGATAATACACTTGTGTGAGCAGATTGGAGATGTTGGATCAGCAATGAAATAATCTGATATCTCAAAGACAGACAGAAGTAGCATCTCTTATTAGGGATAATAAACAGGGAAAGGGGAGAGGAAAATAACTCAGTTTAAAGGAACTGACGTTTTTCTTTAGATCTCCCTGGTTAAAACATACTTTTTCTCTTTTTTTTTTCTTTTGTGAAGACAGCCCTTATAGTACATTCTCAGTTTGATATACCTTGTGTCAACTCAGGGGAAAAATCCTAGCTGAGAGGTTCCTGCTTTCACATATTATTAGAAGTTGTAGATGTACATTTAAAGGCAAAGAAGGGGCTCTGTATTTACATTTTTACCCACTCACTGAATGGCACTGGTTCACTGAAGTGTCACGATAGAGTCAATAAAAAACACAAAGGAGAAGCTGAACTGTATGGGCAGGATCTGAATGCAGAGCAAGGCTGTTTTTTGTAAGCTGTTAAATGGGCTGTGCCTTTACAGATAAGTCTCACCTTCAGTTCAATGCAAATATGGTTTGATATACAGTATTCACAGCAGAGAACTCTCCTTCCCCTTCCCACCCCAGCATATCATTTTAAGATAATGTATTAGCTACAACGTTATGTTAATGCTAAAAACAACAAAAAAAATCAGGTTTTAGGCAAAACCTTTAGGTATTGTAGTAAGTTTACTACTGGATAGGTTAGCCACAAAAAGGAGCAGGTTTTATAAGCAAAATTCCTTGGCTTAGGCCAACAATTCAGCATCAGTTTTCATCTATATTCCCTTACAACAGCTTGTAATCAGATAAAATGTCATAGCAGATAGAATAAAATGGCATGCACTTGGTCCAGATGTATGGGGCCTTTGCAGTTAGAACTGATACTAAGATGGTACTAATAAACATATATGGATTCAGGACAGACACTTCTCCTTATAAAGGATGTTCTCAAATAATAAGTTCCTCTGCCTAAGTGAGAGAGATCATTATCAACAGGTTGATGGGGTGTGCCCACTTTAAATGCATGACTTGGTAACAACTGCACTCTGATCATCATCAGCAGCTTGATGGGGTGGGCCTGGTTACTCTATATGTATGGCTTGTTAACGACTGTACTATTGAAGAAGGATCAGAGACTGATAAGGACAGTATCCCACAACCTGCCAGGTGCCAGAAGACAGATAAAAGTTTACTCACTATCCATACCAGACAGAGGACTCCCCAAACAGAATAACAACGTGGTATACAAGGTTTTGTATAAATGCAGCACAAGATGTACTTCTGGGTGTGCTGGCTTTGTGGAGTTGCCCCCAGCATCTGCCTCTGTGCAGACACCATCCCAACTGTGTGTAGACTGGCTTATCACACACCAGGCACAAAGCTGCTTTTCAGCTAGGAACCGAGGTGCTACTGCCAACTCTAGATTTGAGACTCTTTATTAAAGGAGCACAGGAAAGAAAAGGGTTAAAGAGACTCACTTTTAGAAGAGATTAAACAAAAGTTTACTTTTCACAATTTCAAGTGTTTTATTGCTCACAGTAATGATTAGCAGTGCAGGGTTTTACACAAACTGTTTCCTTTACCCTTCTCCTCCCTCCAAGGATCATCTAACTTGCTTTCTTTGGAAAACTGATGGAAAAGTAGAATTTAGACACGACAGGCTGCATGCATTGAGTATGATTATAACCTGTAAAACTTGCAGTTGTTATGGTGAAGGAAGGTACACCTGTATAATTGCAGTGGCCAAAATCAAAGTATATTTTAAAAGCACGGTGAACATCTCAAGATGCAATTTAGTCTTTAAATGGGCTAACTTAAAACTGTCATAACAGAAATAAAATGAGAGATTACAACTTTTAAAAGCACTAGGAGCTATCCACAGAACAGAATCTTTTACTTTTTTTAAAGCCATTAAGAAATGTTGATCAGGAAAGTATGGTTAAAGCAGGATTCCCAGAACCATGACAACCAGGGCTGTGTGTACCAACTTCCTTACATAACATGAAGTCATTGCCATAGAAACAGAGCTACGTCAGGAGCTGTCTATGCTACGCCCATCTTAAGCGAGAGCACTCAAACATCCAGTATGCCTCAAGTTTGCAGACTGCACAAACGATATCCATATTCATCTGCTTAACCACTGAGCTGGGCTTCATCATTGCAGTAGCCTTTTATTGTTTTATAGTTCCAGATTTACTCCTAAAAGAAGCACTGCAGAAAGTTACCAGTTGATGTGACATAGGCGATGATTATAGCTTAAGATTTGTTCCAATTTCTACTGTTCTTCAGAAGTCAGACACTTGTCACACTTTACATACACTATGTGAATTTGTGATCTCAAGCAGCTAAACATGCATACTCATTTGGGAAAAGACACATTCACATGTTACTTCATAATGTAAATGGAATCTGCTTACTGAAGTTGTTTATTTCAGACCTTGATAGGAAAGATTTTTTTTTCCCCTCCTAACTTAAATGTAAAACTACTTAACAGTTTACACTGTGTATATGGCTCAGCTGGTAAGACAGATCTTTCTACACAAAGTCTGCTTCTTCAGAAGTGATTTGTAATATTGAGTAAGTTTAGTCATGTTTTATACTTTTTCATTGCAATGTTTACTGTAACAGCTGAACATTACAGTTATCTTCTACTAGAAGCCACTTAAAAAAGCAAAAAACAAAACATCAGCTTTTATAGAGATGATGGAAATGTTTACATGCCTATTTTGAGGTTATATCAACAAACTGTAGATAAACAAAGGATGGAAATGGACCCCAATTTGCAGTCTCATGGGCAATGACACTGGTTAGATTTTTCAGACATTAAAGAATGTCATCACTGCTGCTATGGTGTCTTCAGATTTGTCAAAGGAAGCCCAATCCATAGCAACCTGTTGAAGATGAGACTTGAAAAAGAGTCAATAGATCAGGATCTTAACATCAAGTTCCTCTCTGCAGAGATAAAAAGGAAAATGTAATGTAACGATCATCAGCATCTCTGCACTCTCTATATGTTCAGAGCTAGGCAGCAACTGGGCGTATCTGAAGACTGCCATTTTGAACTCAGAAACAAAACCCCATCACTGACAACTTTAATTGGATTGGAATTTAGAAGTGTAACTCTCAATGGGCTCAGGAGTAGGTACAGGCTGATGTAATTCATGAGAATAACAGTGGCAAGCATGTTTGTTATAGGTTCAAATCTAAGATCCTGTTCACAGCAAAGGCTGTGGAAAACAAAGGACACTCAGATTTATAGCTTAGCTTCCCATCATGGTGTGAAGAACCGAAACACAGAGTAAAAAATTCAGATAAGTCAAACACTGTAGAAAATGAGATTTCTATTAGAAACAGTGATGAAGAATTACATACTACATTATAAAAGGATAAAAGCTGGTATCATGCTACTGAATTACTTGAGTGGTGCCTGTTATGTTGTTGATAGACTTGTGCTCACAAAGGAAGTAGTATTTTCATCTCCAAAAATAAAAGCCTGTCCCCCTCCCTGTATAAGCTGAAAAGCTTTAAAAAGTTGCATCCCCAGCATAAGAAGTCACCAGCAAGAGAGTATTGAATAACTGTGTTAATGATTTCAGCATTTCTGTGTATCAAGTATTTTTAGACTACCACGTGCACTGACTGCTGGCAAATCTGAGAGAAGCTCAAACCAGACAAATTGTACAATTTGAAAAGTATGGGTAGGGAAGAAAGATTACTTTTTCATAGATATTCAATTTTTAGCTGATTGAATTGTTCTTCTATTCTTTAACTCTCAATGAAAAAGACTTTCAATAAACTGGTGTCCTGGCCTCTCGGTTTTTCAGAGATGCCATCATCTTTTAATTCAGCTTATTTTTTTGTCTTTGTAAAATGGATTTATTTTTCCCCTGCAGAGGCTGAAGAAGAGATCATCTGCAATCAATGCTAACATTTTCAAAACTAGCAGGCAGAACTGTGTTTTCTCTTTGTCTTACAGCACTACAAATCCAATTAAAGTTACTATTGAACACATTAGCAGACAAGAGAATGGGAAGAAATCTTTTCCTTCCCCCATCTCTCCAAAAAAAGAGCATAAATGGCAAATGGCATTTAGCAAATTATTTTCATAATTAGCTTATCTGTCTGATGAAACAGTCTGTTCTATATATGTTAATTTATTTGACTAAGACTAGTCTTATCTTTGGAAGCAATTCTTATTTTCCTTCAATCTGACAACTAGTAACTTTTTTTTTCCCCTGAGGACAACAGCATGGGTTTTGTTGGTTGTATAAAACTTAAAATACAAACAGTTCTTTATTTTTACTAACTACTGCATCTCAGATTTCAGTAAGGATATTTTGACAAAAAACACCACCACTGAAAGGTCATACTGAACACATGCCACTGCTTTTACTCCAAAATAGCCCATTTTTTCTGATTCATCAGTTCTGCATTTAGAAATGCATTCTTTCTGCTTTGGTTTCTGTTGCTTAGCCACATTTCAGAAGTTACTGAATTTACATTAAAAACATTAACAAACTCAACATTTTCTTCATGAATTCCAGTTCTAGTACTCCAGAAAGAAAATAATTAGAAGGAACTTCTTATCTGTATAAAACACATTCTCAAAAATCACTTGACATTATTTGAAGTCTATGCAACACATACAGCTTATGTACGTATTTCACTGCAATGTTCTTAGTCTTTTTTGTGTATATAAAGACAATTTGTTCCTGGTATCCAATAAATCCTTCATATTTTCTGATTGACTATCTTTTCCGAAAGGTTTTGGCTGTACAATGTATAATTTATACTTTATTTATAAAAAATAACATTTGAGTACAGCTTTACATATGAATGCAAAACTTGAGAATCTGGTTTATAACTAAGTAGTACACCATTGAGTTAAGTCCCACCATCTCTGTGTAGCCAAATTAGTCAGCAACAGGCTGAACATAAGTAATTTGAATATTTGTTTGCAAGATACATGAAATGAAGCTTCCTGGCTGTGGAGATGTATTTATCATAATGAAATCTTGCTCCACATAAGCAGTTTGAAATATTATGAAAACAGTTCTCCCATGAACACAGCAAGATGACTAAGAAACATCCCTATACTCAAGTTACAGTTTAGCTGATATAGCAGTAACCGAAGACAATCTTGACAGCTTCTGCTTTGTAGTTTCGCTTGGATGAATTATTCTTTGCGTCACAGTGGTTTATTGGTGAATGCATTAAAAAGTGCCTAAAGTAACCCAGAACAGAACACAGATTATACTTCAGAATTACCATACAGTACAGACTTACCAAGAAATCATCAAGATCATAGTCTCCCACCACTCATTATAACCCCAACACACCACAACTTTACTTTTGAGTACAGGGCTCTGATACTTGTAGCATAACATCCTCATCAAATGTCAAGGTATTTTCTTGGCAATATAGTAATTAGATTGAGGGGGGGAAAGCAGAATCAAAGCTAATATACTACAGAACAATAGGACTCCTCTTTCATTAAAAACAAATTTTACTATCTGCATAGAATTTACCACAGAAGAACAAAACAATCTTCATTATGACACAGCCTCAAGACTGAAGATCTAAAGTATTGTACAACCAATTCTTTACATTTGCCCCTTCTAAAAAGTATAAAAACCTCATTTCTGATCATTTTTTCATATTTGACTCAACTTTTCCAGCAGTTTGAGACACACAACACAGCATGGAGAAAGCAGAAAAGTGTGTCCACTAACATCAGTACACAAGAGGTGACCATAGCACAGCAACACACAAAGTATTTGTGCAAATTCCTTCTGTTTTGGTTCAAAAAGCATTTGGAGATGAAAAGTTGAGCACATAGTTCTATAACTGCACTGGCAATGATGCTTCGGTCAAACTAGTTTATCTTACATGGAAGGTGAAGATAAGTGAGCTAGGTCAACATGATTGAATCTAAACTTGTCAATATAGAAGGAGTAGATCATACCACCTTCCTTCCAAACTCTAGTCCAAGCTGCATCCCCCTTTTACCTCCTTTGTACCAACTCTTCCATTCAACCCTTAAGGGTACAAACCACTCTGCTCACTCAGTAGAAGTTAAGCCTGCATAAAAGTTAACAGGCTTCTGTCAAATTAGCTGATAAAACCAGTTCATAAGATGGTCAGTTGTGCAACAGGGTGCAGCGTGCGAGCAGGGGTAGCTCAGCACTGACAAGCAAAGCAGTCAGAGAAGAACTTGTAGGCTAGAAGCAGCAAAGTATTACACTTCTAGCTTTCTGCATGCTTCTGTCTTCATGTTCATTTTGCAATACACCTAACTACACATTTTCTAAAGTGTTGCAATACAACATTAAAAAGAGATTTTTCAAAACAAAGCAATCACTGGAAAGCTTTTGTATGACTCCTTGCTTTTCATTTCTATCAATTTTGGCTATAATCTCATTTTCAGCATAGTGAAACTTCAAAATGCTGTCAGGTATGCTAAATGACTCAATATCATACATGGTTTGCAAGTATCTCACTCCTTTCTTGAGTCTGTCAAATCTTATATTCAGCATTTTTACAGTGTAAAAGGTTAGTGTACATACCCACAGGCCATTACGCTTGCATTAGTCACCCAGTTTGTGAACCAAGTGCTATATGCATGCAGAAACATCAAAAATAGCTTCACACAGGCCAGATAGGGTCACCAGGGCTATGTAGCTATGCTCAAGCACCAGGTAAACATAGCTAAAGTTTTCAAAGACCAAATACACTCCAGTAATACTATATGCTAGTAAGAAGCCCTTGCAAATGATTGATGCAAGAAGAAAGCAAGAATTTGTGATCATCCCAACAGAGATAAAACGGGTCTAAAAGCAGTATCATCTCAGGAAAGCAAAAGGTATGTTTCACAAATCCTGTTTCTTTTAATAATCAGAAATGTATGGCTAGATAACGAATACATACATTCATTATTACCTTACCATATGGGAGAAGGTCCCAGCTGTGCAAGACAGCCAGAATCTAAGTGCCGAAGCAATGGATGTTATCCAAGTAGTTGGGCTCTGCAACTTCCAAGAGGGCAGCACGTTGGCTCTGGACTACAAACTGCTGGTTGACTAGCACTAGCACCATAATAACTCTCCTTAGTCACTTCTTTTATGAGGAACATTCTGTTGGTGGTGTTGTGATGACAGCCTACAATGCTAGATTATTGTGATGATACCTACAATGTTTTTGTGCGTTACAGTACTGTTCTAGAGGCCTGTGCTCAGCTGTGTTAAATAGACAATCCCAATCTTACAATCTAAATTTGCCCTGCTCACCCTCAAAGGATAAATTTACTCTGCAAATGTTTACATGCATCTGGGAAGTCACGTGCAGAATACTTGACTACAATAACAAAAAAACATCAGAAGTGTCAATGTCTTCAAGAACTACTACAGCCTACACAGCACTTAGTAGAGATGTCATGTATGCTTTACTCTTTCCCATCTCTAGTTGTTCACTGGATTACACCACTGCCCTGGACAGAACACTATCTAAAACAATTATGTCCATCTGATTTACCAAATGAACTTTATGTGCAACAGCAGTCCTCTCACTTTCCTCTGACTAGAACAAATTTTAATTAAGTGTGAAAAAAACATGGAAAACTACAAGCAACAGAACTACTCATTATCTAACTCGCTCAGCTTTTGAAAAGCCCTGGGAACATACAATCATTGCCTAATATGCCTCTTGCATCATTTTAACTACAGCTTTAAACACAAAAGGAAATGAGAGACCTAAATTAACTAGTCTCTTTTCAAGTGGGGAGACTTAAGTAGCATAACAAAGGGGAGATTAATCCCTAAACTAGCTGAAACAGTTATGTTTTCATAAAGCCAGTTTTTCTGTGGTATTTATTAAGCATATAAAATATTTTCCCTGAGTATTTCAGGTCTTTGATACAAAGAAAATGTAGTCTTTTCCTTTCTATGCTCATTCTAATATTACTCATAAGGCATCAGAAAAGTCATGTTTGTGGCAAAGCTCTATGGCAACCCCCCTCAACATATCCCTTGATCGTTTTTTCTTGCAACATTTTTTGAGAATACAACAGTAATTTTGGATAAATGAAAACAAGTGTGAAGGTTCTTTAACATAATGAATGCAAATGTACTTTAACATGCACAGAGTATATACAGGGCAACCCTTTTTAATTCGGCATTTTAGTAAATTCAGTTAATTTTCAAGCTGTAGTTGCACTGGAGAAAGCAGGACCTCCTTTCTTATACACAATAAGCTTTTAGACTGGTTCAGCTGTAATGTAATTTCATCCAAACTGGCAAAGAAATCTTTTCCATTATCATTATTATTGCAATATTAATAGCCCTAGTCGGCCAACAGCTGAATGAGTTTACAGCATTTCACCATTCTTTCAGGCTACATCTATACTTTGCACATTACTGGCATCAAATTGTAACTGATGTAACTTCTGTTACTTTGAAAAAGTATACTTCTGAATTTAAACATACTTTGAGTCCACAAGTATGACCTCATCTTAGCATGAAAGTTAAGAAAGGTTTTCACAAGCTGATCTGTCAGTTGCATAATTACGTGGTTAATGATACATTTCCTATACTTACATTCTTCTTCAGATTCTGCATCTAAGACTCCATTTGGGGGAAGGAGGGCTTTAAACAACTCCCCAGTGGTTTCTTTTACTTTTCCCACAATCTTTGCATTTAAAAAATACAAAAGTAATATTTAGAAACCTGCATATCTTACCTTTTTACCCACAGTTAGAAAGGGAAAAAAAAAAATCAAGACTCTTCAGAGTTATTATCTTACTGGCAATGTGTAGTAAATTCTGGTATTTTTATTCTCTAACTATGGTACTCATAACACTTTAGAGATTTTGCAGTGCATTACAAAGTGATGAAGACTATGCCACTGAAAAAGTTAGCATACAAGCACTGCAATCTCAGCTACGATGGGAGAAGTTCTGGTACCCAGTTACTGAGACAGTATAGTGAGGAATAAGTAAGCAAAAGCTAACCACTGATGTGTATTGAAGTATTCTCTGAATATTTAACTAGTGTCCTTAAACATCAGCTACAAGGAATTCATTTTTTTTCTAGGTCTTCTACCATTCACATCAACCCATTGTGTCTGTAGTAGCCATATCTCCTTTTCTATGAATCCATTCAACCATTTTCTTCTAGTATTATTCAGAAGTTCACCTACTTAATTGCTTTAAATGTCTCTTAGAGGACTTTGTACAGGATCCCACCATTTTACATATATGGTTGAGAGGTTCAAAGTGTGTCGTATTACCTAATTCAATTTGGACCATCTGGTCATAACACTCCAAATGTCACACCCACCCCCCATCTATCCACATACACCTTCGTTCTTCCAAACATCTTCAGTTGGGCAGCAATACCAAAATTTCATTTTTCACTCAGCCTCCAAAACTTGACTCCTACTCTATTTTTTCAAGAAATATTTCATAAGGCACTGTATAAGATATTTAACAAATGCACGTTTCCATCTAATTTTGGAGGCCATTGCAATGAGTTACACTCATGCTTCAGGAAATTCTCAAAATAAAAAGATACAGAACACAAAAGAAGTCAGGAGTCTGGACTCTGGTTTCCCACTAATAAAGAGCCAACTCACAGAAAATATTTGACTCTAAATAGAAATCATTTTGTCAAGCATCACTGTAGCATCAGCATGGATTTGCAAGACCACAAATAGCATAGACATCTAAAATTCCTAATTATAGCACACTTGAGAAAGTACTTTCAAGTCCAGAAAACCCACATTAAAATACCTATTCAAATTTAGAATCCATGAATTGACATTAAAGTGTTTAACCAAAGACCGTAAGATCTACTAGCTAAAAATATTTCTATTAAACAGAATGCAAGAACTTTAGTTCAACAGGATGCAGGAATACCTTGTCAGCATACAAAATGAGCTGACTGTTTACCTCAGGTAAACGAGGAAAGAATTGGACAAGTTAGTTTTCATTTAAACCTCTGCTACAGCCACTACTGTAACCATAGCAAAACACAGCCATGTACAGCATCCTAATGGGAGTTGTTAAGACAGCAGAAGTATCAGATGCCAGGCACACAAAACCAAAAAGCATGTTGATTGCAATAAGCTATTTTTGAAGCATCATTTGGAATTACACGTAGCTAAATTTGTTGGCACATTGTACCTCAACTAACAAATACAGGCATTTTGTATGAATGTTTACAGCTATTGTTAAGAAAAAAAAGCCTCCAAGTTACTTCCAATACCATATGCAGTAGACTTAGAGGATTATGTGTAGCAGTCCGTCTAGCAGACTGCACTTTTCAGCTAGAAACATGAGGACTAGTTTACACACTACTATTTCTCTTACCTTTTAAAGAACTGGGAGCAACTGGGAACTCACCCTCTACTTTCAGTTCTCAGACAGGAAAAGGGCAGAAGTGGGAGTTAAAGCCTTCCTTAATTTCCTGTCTCCTCTTTTGATAGCCAAGCTAGTACTTAATAAAAATGGATTCCTACCACTTTGTAGCCAGAACGTGTAAGCAGCCTGGACTCACAAGGACATTTTTAAATGGCTAAACCTAGCAAAAAAACACCCCTCTGGCTGTTTGTGGGTCTTTTGCAAGGCAGGTGGGGAGTGATGTTCAATGAAAAATGGGCACTTTTCTGAAAAGGGGATGGGTCCTCTAAAAAAGCCAGTACAAATATACACAATATTAATAGAAAAGGTAATTACAATATGTACAATTGCATCATTTCATACAAAAAGAACTTTTAAGCATTTGAAAATGTTAGATTATCTCCTTCAAACAGAGCTGCTCCAGCATTAACTCAACCATAACTCATCCAAGTTATAATATTATTTCTTGCCAATTAGCTGGCTTCCACATACAGCATTATCTTAAAAGAAAAATTACGATTGTCCAGCATCACGGTACTTAAGTTTAGATTACTGTTTAAATTCAAAGAGGACATACCCACTGCTGGTGCATCATATTCATCCCCAAGTAAAATTTCAGGAGCAGAATATGCAAGAGATCCACAGCTTGTGGTGAGCTTCTTTCCAGGCTGGAATTTGTTGCTGAAGCCAAAATCAGTCAATTTCACAAGTCCTTGCTTTTCAAAGAAGACAACGTTCTCTGGTTTCAAGTCTCTATGAACTACGTGTAGTTTATGGCAGTAGGATATAGCATGAACTATTTGAGCAAAATATTTCTTTGCCAGATCCTCATTCAGACCTTCTTCATGTTTCATGATGTAATCAAACATATCTCCTCCATCACCTAGCTCTAAGATAAGATAAAGCTTAGTCTGGGTGTCAATCACTTCATACAGCCGTACTATATTTGGATGCTGCACTAGTTTCATGCACCTCACTTCTTGAAAAAGATGTCCAGTGGCTAGAGTGTCCAGTTTGGTCTTGTCAATTACTTTCACTGCTACTTTTTCACCTGTGAAGACATGCCGAGCAAGTTTGACCACAGCAAAATGGCCTCTGCCCAAGGTTTTATCCAAGTCATACAATCCTGCAATTTTTCCATCGTATCCTCGTTTGAAGCCTGCCATTCTGTTTCAGATAATTAATTAATATTTAAGCTCTTTGGAAATGTGATCTCTTCATATAAGAGTATCTGATGCAAATAGACAGTCCATTGTCACCACGAAGCATACCTAAAATTAAAGAGACAAGATTAAATAGTTGTATAAAAATAAGCAAAAGTATTATCCTAGAACTTTCCTAAAGTTACACTGGCACATTATTAGAGATTACTTGCAAGATTCTTCAGGGCTTTTTGCAAAAGGTTTGATAAGCCAAATAATTGGTTTCTGCAATCACATTATCAGTTATCCTTATAAAAAATTAATTCCAACAGTACGATAATGAAAGTTTCTCTGAAAATAAGTGGTCTTCATGTCCTTGTTAGAAAACTTGTAAGTAACACTTGAAGTCATTGTCATAAGAACCTAAAATTGGCAAAACTGAAATCTAACTTTTCCAATTATATTAGAAACCATCTAGCCAGCACAGAATATTGACAAGAGGAACATGCTTCATTTGTCTGATTTTTGTCATGTTGCATCAAAAAACAGGTTTAATACAAAATTCTGATGACATGACTTTGAACTTTTCTAAACAGGAATATGCTAAAAGGAAGGTAAAAGCTCAGACTGACATACAAGACAACTTTATTACTCTAATTAGTCTGAGCATTATCAATCAATACCACAATTACCAACAAATGAACAAAGGTTCACAGACTGAAAGGAAACATTTGGGTTGGATGTACTCTTGGTGCTAAGTAAAAAATTCTCCTTAAATATTTTGACTGCAATTATAAAAACTGGTGATAAAAAGTTTGCATGTAGGCTGCATATGTTCAGCAGTCCTGGGGATGAGTCAGGAGAAGGGGAAGAAGAGTGGGAAGGGGAGAGAACTCAAGAGTTCAGCTCATTTGTGCTGAGATGTTGCTTACCAGTTTCTGTCATTCAAGCAAACAAGATCCAACCTCTAAAAATATTCATATTCAGACCTGGTTTTGAAGGTCTTACATCCCATTGCCATTTTTTTTTCCCCCACACACAAAACTTCCCAAAAATCTTTCCTGCATCTTTAACTCAGGTTGAGGTTTAAATAAAAATCTGTAGCTATCAAAAATCTAAGTGCGAAACAGGTAGAAATATGAAAATTAGACGGTTTATTGCCAACTCATAATACAGAATACGGAGCTCTTTAGAAAGGGAAACTCACAAACAAACAGCCCCTTGCATAAGTTATTCTCAAGTAAAAATGTAAGCATTAGATTAAAAACACTCCCTGTTAAACAAGTTATTTCCCAGTGAAACTAATGAACTTGGTTTCATATGGATTCCATTACAAGGTTGGGGGTCCTGTGAGGATTCTCTGATGTCTAACAAGCTCACCTTACTGCTTCTCTCAGCTGGAGCCATGGTATAACCTTTTCTTTATCCAGCCTTCCACAATGTCTGTGGGAATTCAGTTGGAGACCTCTACCCCTGTAAAATTTGAATGAAATCAATCAAGTTTCTTTAAAGATAATAATCAAGCTTTAAAAAACTCAACTGGGTTTTGTGTTACTATACTTTTTCATTCTGTCACATAGCACTTTGCTTCAGATGTTCTTCCAAAAAGCACTCCACTAGAAGATGCCATACTATCAAAACTGAGGTTGGCGTTATCTGCTTCCTAACACATCTCATACTGCCCACCTTACAGTTTCCTCTACCACTCTCAATTAACCAGGTAATACATCCTTACTCCAAAAAGTACAAAGCCAGATTAGAGCATGCTACATAAAATCAAATGCTCATGTCAAAGGCTCTTCTACCTACTAAGTAACCATTACAGTATTTAAAGGGAAGAACAGAGTACAATGTTATACTTAACAATAAATAATTAAGTTCCCCTTATCTTAAAGAGGTTCAAAAACTTCTTTATATCAGAAGGCAGTGGCTTTGTGTTTAATTATGCTTGATGGATTCCACTCCACCCTGTGAAACTGGGCAGGTGCTTTAATAAAGCATGGGAATGTTTAGCATTGAGAACATCCTGCAACAAGGAGTTCAACAGCTTAACTACATGCTGTGAGAAAAACCACTTCCTCGTTTGTTTTTAATCTTCTGATAGCTTGTGCATCTCCTCATTCACTGTCTGTTCCAAAACAACAACTATCATACTTTGTTTACCTTGCCTCAAGCAAGTCGGTTTTAGATTCCTCCCCAACTAGCTTCAGTCAATCTTGTTCAAGTCCTAGTCTGTCACATCTTCTACAGATGTTATTCCACAGGTTTTAGCACTCTTCTCACCTTTTACTACATATATTCTGGTTTGTTATACACTATTTTCTTACGGCAAATTTCATGGTTTTTTTTTTTTACTACCACTGAGCAGTGACATAATGTTCTCATGCAAAGCTTCATTACAGTTCTATAATGTTCCATCATACTGACCTAACCTCAAAAAGGCAGGCTAATCAAAAACAGTCCATGTACACACATAAACCACCTAACCTTAACCTTTACAGAGCAACAGGAGAGACAGTCATCAGCTGTGCCCCATAAGGCTGACTCCAGTCTCTACCATAAAAGGATTGACAGCATTTAAAACAGAAAAAATCCACCCTTCACAAACATGCTTTAGAGAACTGCTATCTCCACTGCATCCTAATCAGGCTTCTCACTGCTCCCAGATTAAATAAAAGGAAAAAAAAAAAAGGAGCACACAAAAGCAACTTTTTTAAACTGCCACCAGAACACCACAGCTTCTTACAAATCTGTCTTACTGATAATGCATACCATAGTAGTATCTTATGCTAAACTACTTAACAGCTTTAGAACCCTTAAATTAAAAACACATAGAAGTTTAGTCAAAATAAACCAGCCATTCTCTATGCAACTGAATATGCAACAATATAGACTCCGGTGCTCAAGTTTTCACAGACCATTTCTTTCTTGAATGTTAAGTGAAACCTCAATATTTGTATCTTTGCTCATATGAATTCATCACATCCACAAATCTGGCACAGATCATGAAACAGCCTTACTCTCTGAGGAGATGTGGCTTTAAGACAGATTTTTCTGTTAAGTGTTGTGTTTGAAAACATCTGCAGACAAGACAGAGCCTTCTTGTGCATTGTAAATCTCAAGTTTTCTTATGGGAAAAAGTAAGGAACGTGGAGGCAAAAAAAAAAAAAAAATCAATTTTGACTTAGCTTTTCTTTCTTGAAATCAAGAAGATTCCATCCCTGTCTGAGCAAAAATGCAAGAGCAGCTGTAACAGAATGTAACTTGTCTAAATTTAACTTACTTCAACACTCAGCAGTAAGGAAAGATTTATACTAATTATTTTGTTTACTTGGCAAGTTCTCAACCATCCTTGTACAAACTCACCAAGTGATAAATCTCTAAGTGATAGAATACACATAAACATCAACCTGTCAACAAAATCCCAGCAAAATCAGTTCTACTTAAACCATGCAGAAATACATCAGACAGTAATCAATAAGAGAAAAGCTTACCGAAATGGAAGATAAACTACACTTGAAAGTTGCAGCCCCATTAGTTGAAATAAATTTAATACAGATTCATTAACAGTTTAACAAAAGTTTCCACAATAACAGACCAACTAACTTAATTGTGGTTTTGAAGTAAATCACAGAAATGAAGTTTCACCCAGATAGACACAAGGATCGAAGCACGCATACCAGAATTAAGAACTGTTCAGCACTAGGAAATGGATGCAAAACTTCCATAGCACGTATAGATACACACATTGATTACAAATTAAATAGGCTACCTAAAGGATCACAGCTGCTATATCAATGTTTTTCAAGTAAGTAGTTTCTTTTCCTTTGTTTCTCACTAGAATAAGAAAACAGAATTTTGAAAACACTTCAGAATCAACTAAAAGTGCAGTTTCACAAGGTATCAACTTTCAAGTTGAAGCCTCTTTGTGACTCCTCCCTTGCAGTTGCCTCCTTAGTTTCACCAATAAAACTTTTGGTCTATCTATAAAAGAGATCACCCAAAATTTCCAGATTTAACACATCTACCACCATCACACTCCAAACCGGGGTTAGTTTTAATGACAGGACCTTTCAGTGATCCAGTTTACAACATGACCTCTTGAACATTCTCACCAAACGAAGGAGCTGTAAGCCGGAGCATGCAACAATCAAAGCTTCAACCAGCCATAGTTTGCCAGCAAACAATAGCTATAGCAAGCTATTTCCTTAAGCTATAGCAAGCTATAGCTTAAGGAAAAATGTTTAAGATACAGTTATATATCAGGCAGTTATATCACAGTTTTAATTTATCAAATTTAATTCACATTTTCTCAAGTTCTTTTTAAGTTCATTTTTCAGCATTAGGAAGTGTGATTTTTTTAGCTGATGAGCTTACTAACCATTAACAGCATTTAATCCACGTGGCTAATTATGGCTTCAAAAACACAGTTTTCTCTAACTATACCAGACTTCAGCTACACCCCCAATACTCATTTTATGTGACGTAGACATTAATAGTAAACAGATTCAGAACGGATCTTTCATTCCATAGAACCTCATATACCCTGTCCCATAAAATACTGCAAAGAGCCTCTCTAATGGAGATCTGCAGAAGCTGTTTTGTAATATCACATGCATCCTATTAAGAGGCTTAGCAACAGTACTGTGATTCAATCATCTCTAAGATAGATGAATATATCTATAATGTATCTCTTAAGAAAAATAGCATGTTTCAGAGACAGACATTTTTCTTTAAGCAATCCATCTTGTCACAAAATTTCCACTATATTACACATTACTTGCAGGAGCACCCTAGTTCATCTTAATGTGTGTATTAGCTTCTTTAGAAAATTAAGATTCAAAGTCCCATTTCAACAAATATTTTTAACGCTATGAATGAAAACACTTCCTTGCACTGTCAGGCTAACAGACATAAAAGCTGAAGTTATATTCGCTGGGACTTGTCTGTCCATAGACAGCTAACCATTCTTGCCTCCCTTCAGGGTAAAGGGGATTCAGTCAACATAGATAAGAGTTCATGATACAACAAATCACACCCTAAAGCAGATAGCTAAATAGATCAAATGAATCATTCCTTAAAAGCACACATTTCCCTTTACTATGACTTTAAGATGAATAGTTCAGTGGATGTATACATTATATACATCCAGAAGATAGACTAAGTTTCACCCTATTTTTCCTTTTCCTTTCTTTTGTCTCTCATAACAGTATGTCAATTATTCATTTACTATATAATTATATGTTCACAGTAAGACTTATGTTACTATTCTTCACAGAAACACAACTTGACATAAACTGATCACAGAGACCCAGAAACAATTTTTCTGAAGGTAATTTGTACAAATCATGAGAATCTCAGAGCAAACTGAAGGAAATACCAACTCAGTATCCAAACTGTACAAGTATAATTTTTCACTTTTTTCCAGTATCTCCTTATTTTTTTTTGCTACCCTACTGTAAGATACCTTCTCAGCCTAATCTGCGAACCTTTAAAACAGTCTATTTTTGTTTCTCTATAAACCACTACTTGTGTGTGATTTACACCTTCACTGCTGTGTCAATCTGCTTTCCTCGAGAGGGTTTTTCATCACCTTTCCATTTATAGGGGAGATCCAAAACACCAGAAAGAGGTAAAGTGCTGCAAGAGTGAAGTGGGAAGAACATACACATTGAATGCACATCAGTCATACACTGAAAACCAGCCATGACTCCATTTATCCACAGCATTTAACATTTTTTAAGCCTCATACTACCCAATATTCATTGAATTATCAAGACCTAACAGGACTCCAGATCCTAACAACCTCTATTTTCCTTTTGTTTCCACACAGGGGTGTCACATTGTCCAAGTCACAACATAGTCCAGCAAAGCTCTTCCTCTCCCACCTCCCTCTGACTTAGCCTTCTCAACTACCATCCAAAGGTACTTAAATTAGTGACGGCCATCTATACCTCTCTACAACCAAACACTTTGTAGATGGAGCATTCTGGGGAGGTTGGGGCAGCAGTGTTATAACTCAGCCCTTATATACTCAATGCCATCTAATGCATTATTTTCCACTTTGTGTGACAAACTGACTGATGATAAAACCCCATAAACCCTCCTGCTCCTGCAAAGTTCCACAACACAACAAGATTAGTAGATTTTAAGATGTACATGCACTTTTATTTTCAGATATGGCCTCACTGTCATCTTCCACAGCATCAGCACCCACCTCACAGTGCATTACTAAAATGTCAAGATGTATCAGCAAGTCTCTCCACCATTCGGCACGGCTACACCTAAAAGTTATGAAGGTTATGGAAGGTTATCAGTAGTTCTATGTTCCAAATACAAAAAGAAGAATTAACCTGCACAATTGAATGCTATTCACTAGTTTTAAATCATCTCCAGAATTTTCCTTAGAGAAGATATGACAGTTGCCAATTGCTGAAGTTTTGTCCTTAAACATTTGAGAAGCCCGTAGTGAAATGACAGTTTCACTGATTCAGAGTACTGCAGGCAGAGCTATTGCTATGTAGCCTTAAACTCATAGAATCCAGAAATAAAACCATAATGCTAACAAGAATGCTTCAACTCTAACATTTATTATTAGTGAACATCCACCAGTAGAAGTAATTGGTAGGCAAATAAACTTAATAAAGCACTGCCCCTTCACCTATAAACAAAATCTTGGGGAAGAGAGGGGTAGTATTATAGATTTAAGAAAAAAAAGGTTATTAAAACTATTTTGTAACAGAAAATTGAGAGCCCGTGTGACCTGAAATCTAAGAGCAAGTCTTTGGGGCAGCTTCAATGTACAAGACATACTAAACTTTAAAAATATTATGCAAAATTCAGCACATAATCAATTAAATAACATTTCTTAGGCAAGAATTTCCCAACCTTTCAGGCCCACAGATTGCTGTCTGCCTCCCTGTTTCCTGAAGTCACAGTACAGTCACATCAGCTTGGAAACTACTTTCACATGAGCTTGCAGAGCTGTAGTGAGTGGTTTGCTGAACGCTACTAAAGAGCACACTAAAACTTGAGAACCATGATGCTTAAAGCCCAATATATAGTTGACATCTTTGTGAGAATGTGAGACTTTGTGAGTCTCAAATGAAAGAGAGACACTGAATATGAAGTTCTTCATGGCCCATCACTTCAAAAGTCAAGAATTTCCTTTTTTTTTTTCCCCACAAGTGGGTAAACGAGGAAAACAAAATAGACAACACTGCAAAGCAATAGTATGAAGTAATAGCAAGATCATGACTATAGACTAGACAAAGCTATTAGGACAGATGTGCTTGGAGTGATAAAACTATGATCCATTGACAAACCCATCATTAGTAGTCACTGGCATAGGTTCCAACTGCCTCTAGTTGTGAAATATGTGAAAAGCCCATGATACATTCATAACCACACTGATCATCTCACAAGGCACTTTCCATTTCTAAGAGGCAGCATTACACAAGACAAATGCAGTCTGCCCTATGGATCTAAGAACTCAGCAATAGCTTTACACCATTTAAAGTCCTCACACCAGCCACAGCTCCAAAAGCAGTTAATTTCATGCTGTCTCAGTTGGCCTCTTGTGTCTGCTCTCAAAGTCCAGTATGTAGCTAAACAAATAAAAAAAAGTAATACGAACAGGCACCACCACCCTGTTCACATACCAGATACTTCAGCAATACATCACTTGAGATATAAAGCTTTTCTTAAAAATATTATTGCAGAGGAAGAGATGACTACTAGACCTTCCCAAATGGCCATGTCCTCTAAATTATCTTCTGCAGAGTAGTATGCAATAACATCTTCTAAAAATGACTTGCTTCAGTGATACCTGCTACTACATACTTTCTGTATCTAAATCACTTATAAAACTTTCTTCAGACACCGTGATGTCATGATACTAAAAAAATAATTTCAACTGAAATGATCAGGTTTTGCAGTTCTCACCAAAAGATGAAATTCTCCTCCGAGTATCTTAGAGCCATACACAAACCTAACCAATCAAGGTGTAGTACCAAAGAAGTCTGAAGATCAAACAATCCAACAAGCTTTTAAGTCAACCATCTTATAAAGAGAGGTAACTCTTGGTAGTTGACTCTCTAGCCCAAAACTATACTTTTCCCAGCTTCATAAGAAGTATTCAAGTAGCTTTGCAAAGGCATTAAAATTCTGCATCTCACCACATTTTCCCCTCTCGTCCCTCAGTAAGTAGGAATGTGAAACTTATGAAGAAATACTTTGGATATTAGACAGAAGTCATAATATTGTGATTCATGATGGCATCACTATCTTTTAGACAGGATACTTTATTTCCACTAAAACTATTGCAGGATCTTCATAGAAAACAGACAACTTATAATCTATTCCACCAACCTGAATTCTTTCAGAGTAATCACCTCATCTACTCTAAGTTCATGAATTCTCAGAATTGTTTCACCTCTTACAAATGTCTGTTTACTAATATTACCACCGAATTTTCTCATGCCAGACAGCATAGAAAAGACCACTAACAGAAGTTCTAAGCATTCCTCCATTAATCAATGAACACTTCAGTTCAGCTTACATTTTAACAAGTTAGCATTGTTGTAACACCTAACATCATCCTTGTTGTGTAAGTTCAATCACAAACATTTTGAATCTGTATAAAGGCAGGCAAAAGCATCAAATGCTAGCTCAAATACAAGCATTCAGATGCAAATGTGTATACATATTGCTAGTACCTAGAACCATATAATCTTTTAGGTTCAAAAAGATCTTCAAGATAGCGTCCAACCATTATCCCAGCACTGCCAAGTCCACTACTAAACCACGTCCCTCAGCACCACATCTACACAGCTTTTAAATACCTCAAGGGACAGTGTCTCCACCACCTCCTTGTGCAGCCTGTGCCAAGTGCTTGACAACCCTTTTGGTGAAGAAATTTTTCTTAATATCCAAACTATACCTCCCCTGGGCTCTTGTCCTATCACTGGTTACTTGGGAGAAAAGACCAACCCCCATCTGACTACAACCTCTCTTAGGTAGTTGGAGAGCATGAGAAGATCTTCCCTCATCCTCCTCCAGGCTAAACAACTTCAGTTCCCTCAAGCGCTTCTTGCAAGACTTCATGCCAACCAAGATGAAGAGGTAGACAAAATATTCTATAGGCAGCTAGGAGAAGTCTCACAAACACTAGCCCTTGTTCTTGTGGGGGACTTTAACCTACCAGATGTCTGCTGAAAATACAATACAGCAGAGAGGAAACAGATGAGGAGATTCCTGGAGCTGGAGAAGGAGCAATAGAGGGAAGGTGCCCCACCAGACCCATTGTTCACACACAGGGAAGGACTGGTGGGTCATATGATGGCTGGAGGCTGTCTTAGGCATAGATATCATGAAATGATAAAGAGTTTCAATTCTTGGAGTACTAAGGAAGGGGATCAGCTGAACTTCTGCTTTGGAATTCTGGAGGACAGAATTTGGCCTGTTTAGGAGGCTGGCTGCCAGAGTCCCTTGGGAGGCAGCCCTGAAGAGCAAAGGAGTCCAGGAAGGCTGGAGATTCTTGAAGAAGGAAATCTTACTGGCACTGGAGTAGGTCATCCTCAGTTGTTTATTACAAGCAATAATTTCTATTAAAATTCTTAAAAGTGATCACCAAGCTCAAATGTCAGACAGCTTCCTTTGTTTAGCAATGTATCTGGGAACATAAAACCTGAGTATTCAATTGACTTCAGGTGCCTCTGAGATACTGACATTTTCTTAAGGTTTAAGTAGTTTGTATAGCAGATGGAAATTGACTGCAACCCAGAGTTACTCAGTTCCAATACTTTATCCTCATTTACAGTATCCTAAATTAGTTAAGAACTGGCAGACAGCTGAAATTCAACATGTGTCAACATGAACTAAAATTATAAAAGTTTAGGCTATCATCTTATCTCTCAAGTAAAGTTGGTTTAAGTCCGGTCAGTAACTACATAGAAGACTGCTGCAGAAAACATGGAATGATATATGAAGAGTAAAAACACTGTCTGTCAAACCCAGTGCAGCAGTCATGCTCCAACACTGCTGCAGAAGATCACTGTACAACTGAGAATTTCAGCTTTTCAGAATACAAACACGCTCTGTTCTGCATTTCACAAGGGTAAAACCTACACAGTACTTTTTCCTCATTAAGTTCTTAACATCGGTGACTTAATCAACTTACATGTACTAGAACTCTGACAGGGTTATCCTAGAATTGTAAGTGAATATACAGTTTTTCAAATCCTCTTAAGCTCTTACATAATACTGTTATGTGTATTAAAACAACAGCGACTTCCCATTATTACAGAAGCTGAGCATTCCAGTTAACTGCTTGAAAACAGTGTGACAATGAAGCAGCACATAACCTCATAGGTTAAAGTTAAAAGCTTATGCAATTTAATATCAGTATATTCACCGTAAACTGCAATTCAGCTCTATATAAAAAAGGCAGTGTCCCTGATCTGAACCACATTTCACTGGTTTCCTGTTTTAAGACATAATTAGAACACACTATTAAGTAGGCATGGGCAGAAATTTATCAACAAGTTTCACAGCTACAGCATTTTCAGAATTTTGAAAGCAGATATAATCCAAGAAAAGTGCACTGTTTTCATGAGACACACAGATTCTGAGGAAAAGCTAGCTGCACCAGGATACTGTGCCCTTGAAAGCAAGACAGGCAACAAGGCAAAACAAAAGGCACTCGTTTGGCATTACAGTTGCTAGTGGTATAAAAAAAGGCAATGATACGCTGGAGGTGTAGACGGCAAAAGAATTACTCAATTACAATATCAAAGCCAGGCAGTTAGAGCCTTAGAAGAGACCAGGTTGGTCAGAACAGCACAGGGAAGATGACGGCTGCCAAGTACAGGAATATCTGCAGTAGCATCTTAATATGCATACTCTTAACATGCAATTTATTTAAAACTATTGAAAGCAGGCTGTATATCTACAGTGCAACCACTCAAAAGGAATATCAGTTCTGACAGCAAGGCAATTCAAGGCACATCAGTAGGCTGTACAGAAATTTCAGTATCCAAAACTCAATCAGTACTTTCTTGCTTAATTATGTAAAAAGAAACAAAAGTCCTGTTTATCACTAATTCCACTTAAGATGCCATCTTCTGTGGTTTTGTTGGAAGCAAACACAAGGATTCCCTTAAAAGATGATACCTTGCCTACCAGGTACTGTTCCAGCATTCAGGTTAGCTTCTTTTCCCAATCACTTAGAAAAGCATGCCATCATTCTACCACTTTTTCCTGAATATTCTAAATGATCAAAAAATGTGAGACAAGATTACACTTTCTCCTCCTCAAGTTTTATTGTTAAGACTTCAAAACTGGATTTTTTTTTTCATGCACAAGAAGTAAAATGGGCAAATATTAATCTACTATTCAACATGCTCCACAAAGTAAAATCTGATTGTGTTGTGTAACATGACCATTACTTCTTATAAGTTTGTTTCAGATCTTTTTTCTAAGGATCAGCAACAGCACAAAAATAACTACCACCTGAATTCCTACTTTCTGTGATACAGCTATCAAAAAAACTCCAGTCATTCATTAACCCAGTTGCTAATGGTGCCTGCCTTGCAAGATGCTTAATCCTAACACAATAAACATTTGCTTGTAAACACTTTTATATAGTTTTCGTTTTGCTGAGCTTCAGTAAACTGTCCCTTCCCCAGAGCCTGAAGATCTAAATATATCCATAATAAACAACTCCAAAAAGCAGCCTATATGACTAAGTAGTGACTGCACTACAGAGGGCAGGCGTAAGCAGATTTGCATGCAATTCATTCATGCTAGATGGCTGTAAATCATATAATACACTTCATCTGCTCCGGGAACTGCAATGGTACCACTAAGGAACCACTTCTTTGCACAGCTACTCTTAGCAATCTTCTGAAAGCAAGATGATCAGTAAGAAACTATCTACGCATAAGCAAAAAGACAAAGCTTTTTAGCTTTGCATGGGCTATGAAAATATTTCTCCCTTCACAGGTGTTCTAGCATCACTTACCAATAAAAACATCCAATTTGAAAATAGGTCACATTTGTTGCCAACCATCCTCAGGCCAATAAAGCCTTGTTCCCTTGGGGACGTTCCCTGAGACCTTATTCAGTCTAGTTATTCTAAAAAAAAATAAATGAAACAAGCACCAAAACAAACCATACGTATCTGTCCTTCAGCTACTACCAAGCCTGTACATCAACCACAAACAGCTTTAACTAGTGGAGCACTATCTGGGTGCTGAAACTCACCTAGCAAAAAGCATAAAGACCTCTATCAAGGACTTATCTACTTGCTCGACCCATTTCTACAGTAATCTAAAGGCAGTAAATTCAATACGGTAAGCGTATTGACAGAAGCAACAGAGGTATTGACAAAGAACAAGGGGTGCCCGTCAGGGACAAGGGACCTCGCTCCGTGCAGAAAAGACTCCAGCTTGCATTCTGAGCAAACCTGTTGGCTCTGCACCTGGTTCCGAGGGGTAAGATGCACCGTCATTCCCCCGAAACGGCTCTCGCCTCGCCAAAGCTTTCTGCGCGCCCCCCCGCCTCCCCCTCGCAAAGGGCAGAAGACAGGCGGCGGGGAGCCAAAGTCGCTGCTGCGGGGGAGCCGGGCGGCCGGGGGGAGCCGGGCGCGGGGTCAGGCGGCAGGCGCGCGGCGGGGAGCCGGGCACACACACGCGCCGCTGCCGCTGCCGCTGCCGCTGCCGCGGGGACGCGTGGCGCGGGCGCTGCCTGGCAGAGGGGCTGGCGCGGGGCACGGCGAGCTCGGCCGCGCCGGGGGGCACCCGCCGGCAGCCCCGCTTCTCCCCTCTCGCCATAAACCCTCCAGCTCCCAGCGGCACCGGCACAGCGACCTGCGGCGGGTCGGGGAAACGTACCCCCGCGCCGCCGCCGCCATTGGGCCGGACGGGAGGACCCGGGCGAGCGAGGCCGGCTCCAGGAGAAACGGAAAAGCGAAGGGAGGCGAAAGGAAGGGAAGGGAAGGAAGGAAGGAAGGAAACCCACCCCACCGCACCCCACCGCGCCAGCCCCGTCCTCACCGGCCCAGCCCACACCGAGCCCGGCCCAGCCCCGCCGCCAACAAGGAACCTGCAGCAGCAGCAGCAGCAGCGGCGGCGGCGGCGGCGGCGTCTCCTCGGGCCGGCGCGCCCCGCGCATACGGGCAGCGACTGCCCTCGGGGAGCTGCGGCGGGCACAGCGGCAGAAGAGTCGCGTACCCCCAGCGGGAGCGAGCGAGGGAGCGGCGGCTGCCCGTGGGGCCAGCTCGCGCTGCGCCGAGCCCTGCCGCTGTGGCGGCTCCGCGGCGCGACTGACAACAACGGCCGCGGCGGCTCGCGGAC
>WBNH01008885.1:5579-75601 GCA_013401255.1 Urocolius indicus | reverse complement strand
CGGGTGAGGGGGCGGCTCTGGGGCGGGAGGGTGTGTTGCCCTTCCTCAGCGCCCGCTGCTGCCTAAAGGTCCTGGGCAGTTTGCCCTGCAAATGGCAGAAGGAGAAAGGAGGGAGCGAACCAGGGAAGGTGTGAGGAGAGGGCGAAGCCTGCGCGCCCGCTGCCAGTGTGGCCCCCGCTCTGCCCTACTGAAGGGGATACTGGACTGGAGGGCTCGTTGACGTGGTGAAATGTCCGCGCCTGCGAGTCCCGGCTCACCAACATCTCAAGGGAAAGGCACAGAAAGAATAATAATTCACTAATGAGAGGAGAGAGAGATGGTGCCCGTCACGTCGCGGGCTGCTCGCCTTGGTAGCGATAGTGCTCTTGGTTCCCCTGTGGTGAGGAGGGCGAGATCAAGACAGATGGTGAAGGTCAGCTGGATGTAGGGGTAGCAAAGGAAAAGATGACATTGAGGCTAGTGGAAGAAAGTAGGCCAGGGAATGAACCTGGCATGCTCGAAGGGTAACGGCTGTACGGGTAATGACGGGGAGGGGAAAACCTTGAACAGTTGTGCTGCAGAAGGGTTCAGGCTCTGAGCTGCAGTTGCTTGGAGCATCAGAAATAATGCAAGACATTCCTCTGAAGATCCAAGGAAAGAAAACCTTTGAATAGCCGGGGAAGACTTAAAAATGGCACTTTGAAAAGTGCTCCTTTTTTTTTTTTTTCCCAGATAGAAACGGCCAATCAAGATATTTGGAGAGAGAATACATTACCTTGTTATAGTGAAGCCAAATTTTAGAAAATGTTTGATAAATGATTTGTGGTTTTCCCCATCCTTTGGCATAATTTAGATGTCATTCCTTTGTGAATAACTTACATTACACTGTACAGCAGGGGCTGTTGAGTTAACCTGGAATTTCTTAGGTTGAAACCAATCATTTGTGTACAAACTAAACTAGAAAATACAGTTCGGGAAATTACTGAAAGAGTGTGATTTCGTATTTTAAGGTGTCAAAAGAGAGAGAAAAACAAACCATCAAGGTTTTGGGATATGTTGATTCTGATCATTGATTCTTAACAAGAATGAGAGTTATTTTGTCATAATTTAGACCGGCCCTGATTCTTCACCCTCGCACTGGTTTGACATCAACAAAACACAACTGATTGCTGAACTTACAAGACAGAGCTGATGTAAGAAATTGCAATAACCGGCCCATCATCTCTGGCTGCCTGATCATCACTGATTTCTCAAGCCTGAGTTTGCACCAGTGTGCAGCACGCACCCCTTGCAATTCTGAGCCTACTGCAATCAGTTGATGCCTAATGTAAAACTCAAGTCTAGATTCTGTCTCTCACTTTCTAGTTAATAATAGCTACAATTTCCACTTGTTTGAGTTTCATTCACATGTTGGAGAAGGCACATCTTTCAAACACCAGGTGTAATGATGCTTCAGTTCTGTGCTGCTAAAATCTCCCTTTGCAAAATATTTTGACCTAAGGTACTTTTTTTATATTTGCTAGAATCACATCATGTGTTGTACTGCCACACAGGGTATCCTGCTCAATTGTTCTCAGCCATTCAGTGTCTGTGTTTGCTTATGTGGGAGAACACATAAGTGGAAAAGGATACATATGCTGGAAAAAAGATTATTCCCACCTGTGTTACTGCTGTTGTGAGGTACTGCCCTTTGGTCACTTGTAGAATACAATAGTTCTTTTACTCAATGTGGTGAGTCTTTTTAGATGAATATGTGGAAGACTAAAAGGAAGAAGAGGGTCAAGGATACATGCAGTGTAAAGGTAGACAACAGGGACTAGGAGGAATCTGGCAGTTGCAGCGGGCTGGAATTCAGTACAGACTGGTTTGCCTTTTTTCAGGCAGTTTTATTACCACTTATACTGGATCCCACGCTGCTGGGGTGAGACTGCTAACCATTCCCCTGAGAGGCTAATGTAAATCACCTGTCACATACACAGCCACTTACACTGGGCTTTGTCTTCAGTGGCGCAGAGCCCTGATTTGGTTTTGTGAGGTTTTTCACAGTGAAAAACTTAATTACTGTGGTAAGCTACGTGCCCATAAAATCAGACGAGTGGCAGGCAGGTTGCTAGGGGAGGTCAGCACTCTGCGGCTGCTGTTAGTTGGCCTCACCTGGCTCACCTTGCAATAGAAGTGGCGTGTCTTGGCTCCACACCAGTTTTAAAATGAGATAGCTGATACACGTAAGCTACGCCACAGCAAAACACACCTCATCTGTCACTCATTAGCCTGGATGTGTTTGTCTAGGAAAGGTGACAGCAACAACCTTGTGCATCTATTTGAGAGGCTGCTCGTGGCATATACACATCCAAATCAGCCCAGACGACATTCCTCCTTGCTAAATCCAAGCTTAGCCTGCTGTAGAAAGAAAATGGTAAATAATGTTTGGTTTTGCAGAAGTCTTACTGGCTTACATTAGAAACAACCTTGTTTTCTATAAGATACTAAAGGTGTAAGCCATCTGTGAAAAGTGTGGAGCATATAAGTGCATGTGAAATTGTTAGTCTGCAGTCTTTGAGAAGGGATATGAAATCAGAATCATTATGGTTCACCTGTTTCAAAAATTAGGCTAATACTTAAATTGTTTTGCACCTTCCCAATGAGATGTGTCTGAAATGCAAAGTAGTGAGATTGTTTGAATGTTACGAACTGCTTGAGGCTTAAGTAATGACTTTGGACCAACCTTTGTCAGTCTGTCCATTCTCCCTGGTAATTCCCAAAGCAACTGGCCAAATCTGAATTAAAGGGCTAGCTATCTCCAGAATTACATGTTTTCAAGTGTCATGAAACTAGGGCTAGTGGCTGGAGAGTAACCTTACCTGTACTCCCTGTACAGCAAAAGCTGCAGTGTGAGCTCACCCTTTGTTGGTCACAGGAGAATTCGCATGAATGAGAGTGGTTTTTTCCCCTAAGGGTGGAAAAAGCTTCAGTCAAAATTCACACTTCATCAGACTCCGGATAATCTGAGCGTGAGGCTCAAATCCATAGGCCTCATTAGTTCCCTTTCGTTATTAAATTATTAACAGTTTCCCTGACAAAGCAGAACAAAGCAGCTGCCTTTGGACAGATATAGAAGAGTACAATTTATACTGAAGCTTATGCAGGACATTCAGATATTACATTTCTTAATAGCCTCGGTGCTTGCATTTGAATGTTCTGTACATTTCCACCATCCAAGTTGCTAACTCGGGTTTTTGGGCTGATGCAGAAGCTGCTGCAGATGTCCACGGGAGTCACGTACGGTCTCTATTCTGAGGTCAAAGCTCAGATAGGGTCAGGATTTGCAAGGGATCTCAAGGGCAACCAGAAGAGCTTCTGACACAACTCCAAGAGCAAAAGGCTGAAAAATGAAAACCTAGGCTTGTTCCTGAAGGGGGCAAAGGATCCAGAAACAATAGAAACAAATAAGGCTGTGGCACCCAAGGCTATCTTTGCCTCAGACCTACCATCAGGATCAGCTCTCAGTGCTTAGAATTCAAGGAGGAGAACTACCAGCAGTGGGTGAGAAGTCAAGGATTATGTGGGAGAACTCAATCCATAACATGCATGGGATCAACTGAGCTGTCCCAGAGGGTGCTACGACAGCTGGCTGGTGTCACTGCAAGGCTGCACTTTTGTTTCTGAAAGGTCATGGACACTGGGAAAGATCCTCAATAACTGTAGAAAGCGAAACCTTGTGCCCGTCTTGTAAAAACAGACCAAAGGCAAACTGTTGGCTGATCAGCCTCACTGGAGTCCATGTGGAAATCCATGTCCTCTTGGAACACATTTTTGGGCATGGGAAGGAGGAGGTGATTGGGAACAGCCAGTGTGCAGTTACCAAGAGTGAATCACGGCCTCACCAACCTGACTGCCTTCTGGAGGTGAAGGAAGAGCGGTGGATATCATTTACCTAGACTTTTGCAAGGTTTTTGACACCATCTGCCACAACATTGTATCCAAATTAGGATGTGATGGTCTGGACTGGTGGACAACCACACGGGTAGAAAACTGTTTGGATGATGGGGCTCAGAGGAAAGCAGTTAAGAAGCTGTACTCTGTCTGAAAGCCAGTAAGAAGTGGAGTACTGCAAAGGTCTCTCCTGGGACTTCACCTGTTTACCATCTTTATCAGCGCCTAGAGGAGATGACAGAGTGTCCTCTCATCAAGTTTGCGGATGACGAGAAGTTGGTAGGACTAGTCGATATGGTCAAGGGTAGAGTTGCCATTCAGAGGGACTCAGACTGGAGAAAGGGAGTGACAAGAATGTCATGAAATTCATCCGTGACAAATGGTATCTGGGACACAGTAACACCCTACAGGGTACTGGGGTGGGGAGCAGCCCTGTGGAGAAGGGCCTGGGGTTCTGAGGTACAGCTGGGTAGGTTCAAGCCAGTGATGAAAGCTAACAGCACCTGTGCTGTGTCAGCTGGAGATGGGAAAAGTGGTTTCCATCCTCTACTCAGCACTCAAACTACATCTGGAATACTGTGTTTTTCTACCACCACACTGTTGCTCTGCCATGCTGCAGGTCTTTCCAAAAGGTCTCTCCTCCTTCCAGGAAGAAAGAAGGGCACAAATACCCACCCATAGCCTGTACCAGGGGAGCAAAGACACAAAGCACAGTGAGAGCTGCCCTAGAGCTGTGGAGGAAGAAGGTGTGTGCTTGCTGCTGTGGGTGAGGAGCGGTGTTTCCTACCAGTGCCAAGGACAGTCAGAGAGTTGCTGCCCACTGTGAAGGAAGCCTGTATCGCATCTGCTAATAACTTCTTGGTTCCTTTTCAGTCAAAGGAATCAATCCAGCTGGTGACACAAATAGCAAAGACAAGGACACTGGGGACAGGAGACCCTTGTACTGACAGGAAGCCTGGGACATGGCCTAACCTGACACCCTCGGGAAGGGGAACAAAACCACCAGACTGAGACCCAGTGTGCAGCTTCTCTGGGTCCTGGTTAGCACAGCAGCAGTGAGGAAACTTTGCCTTTCCTGTGACACCTTTGTCCCACATCTAGTTCTGTTGAGCTGATGACACTGTTCACAACGTACTGCTTCACTTGGAAAGGAACAGGACATTAAAAGAACATCAGGCATAATCAGGCAAATGATGAATGAAGTCAGGCATGATGTGGCCTCAGTTTGAAAGGATAAAAATGGATGAAGCTGGAGGGGAAGGCAGAGGCACAAGGTCTGTGGACATGCCATTAGTGTTTTAGGTGATAAACTAATTAAACATAGTAAAGTTAGGAGTGGTTCTGAGGCTGATGATTTGCATTCCTTTTTAGTTATGGTTTTGGGCTTGGCCCAAGTTATTTAGGGATTCCCAGTAACTCTTCTAGGAGAGCCAGGGTAGGAAAAAGTGAGTCAGTTTCAGAAAAACAAAAATGTCCTTAGTGCTAACATGTTACTTTATAACAGTCAGGAGTTTTAACTCACTAGTACTCTCTGTCTTTCTTTCTTTCTTCAGGGAAAGCTTGGGAAGCCTTTGTGTGGGATGAAGTGCCATGTTTCCTTAATGCGGGTGTTGCACTGACTGAGGAAGTCTTTGCATGAAGCAGATGCCCCCATCACCTTGGCAGGTTATGAGAATAAAGAATGCAGCATTGACCTGAGAGGAAGAAGAGAAGGTAGGGTTTAGAAAAACTGTCCTGAGGAGCAAATCCACGGTGAGAGATGCTCTGAAAATATATGGCAGAAAGGATTCTTTCAATTTCTCTATAAAATATGGGGTTTGAATACCTGAAATGGTAGGAAGTGTAGAAAGGCAGTCATATGTTTGGAAAAAAGTACCACGATTAATTTGTGTTAAAATCAAAATTAGAATTCTGATCACTTGACTGATTACTCAACCTATGTTTGCTACTGAAGCATAAATGCTAATGGCTAGGCTATGACCTATATTCCACTGTACCACATTAATGGATGAAATAAGACCATCATGTCCTAAAAAACAAATATTTAAAAGATGTTTAAAGTGTTGTGATTGTTCCTTATTTTTAGGTATGTTCAGCAATATGTTACCTAATACTCCTATTACTCCTTAGGAATGCATACACCTGATTGAAGAGCAATAGTTCCTTCCATGCACTTGCAAGAAAACTTGATTGCATCCAATGCACTGCAGAAAATAACAAGATGCAATGTGGAGACCTGTAGCTGAAGACATGTAAAACCACATTTTGTTGTAATGCCATAGATTTAAAAATAAGCTATTTCTTGGAAGGAAAGCTTGAGAATTGCACCTTTGAGTGCAGTTGTACTCACGGTACAGCAGTAACCATGTTTTACACAGCTAAAAGTGTTTCCCTGGAATAACTGGTGTTCACTTCCATTTTTACAAGTGCAACCTTCAAAATTCATGTCAACAAATGATTTGGGGTGGGAGTTTTCTATTGTTTTTTTTTTTAAATCCTGATGAATGTCATACTAAGTACACATCTACTTGTAGCACTGCAGCAAATGCAGTCATTGTAACCTCTGCCAGCGCAGTAAAAGCCAATGGTTAAAGCTATGTAGTTAAATTCACCCTCCTGGAATGGAGAGTGAAGGGCAGAGCAGCTTTCCAGGGTTAGCAGATTTAAGCTGCACGTTCCCAAGAATTCACAGCTCCAGTCCTGGCCTGCGTTTCCCTACCAGTGCTGCGGAAATTGTATCCACCTACACCTCATCTTCAATCTGGCCTGTGCCTTAAAGCCTGGGAGGCAGTCTTCCTATTTTGTTGGTTTGGGTTTTTTTTCCCTTTCACTCAGACTTCCTTTCTGTACTCAGTTTTCCTCCTCTTTAGGTGGCCTGAGAAGAATACTGTGTATTTAATTTATCAGAGTTCTGACTTCCAAAGTTACTGGTAGATGTGTAGAATTTCTCAACTCATGCTGGAAAGAAAAAAAAAATGCAGTTTTCTTATAATGACTTTGCTTCTGACACTAAGTAGGTGTGCCAGAAATTGAGGTCTCTGGGAGAGATAAAGAAAGAAACATTTTCTGTGAAAGCATATCTTAGAAATAGGAAAGAGAAGAAATAGAAATGAGACTTCAGAAACTTCTGGTTTATAAGATCTGTCGCATAATGTAGTGGCTGAAATCTCAAAGCAAAATAACTGTGCTCATACAACGAATGATTATTTGAACAACTAAGAGATTTACTAGACAATCTTTGTGCTGTTGGAGGCAGATTGGATACATTCTTTAATATTTTTCCCAGTTTACAAAGAGAAACAATATTGGACCCACATTTAAAAAAAAAAAATCTCCAGGTTTAACTACAAATGAAAAGCAACCCCAGACATAATTGAATACAGAACTTTAAATTCAATTTCCATGTTTCAACAATGGCATTCTCTTGCTCAACCACTGGTAAATAACATTTGTTGTCCATTTACAACTAGGGTATTATATAAAGAAATAGGATATCGTCATTCCTAAGTACAACATTCATGTGAAAGGATTGCCAGTTTTCAAGATATATACATGGATTTCTCTGTATCCTTGTAACTGTTTTATAGCTGAGGTGGGTTTGTCACGGACATCTCTGAAACGATGTCGACATTTTCTTGAAATCCTACCGAGCCCTTTCCTGCAAACAGTCTGACTGAGAATGAAAGGGACCAGATTCTTTGAGGACTGAAACTGAGCAAGTTATGTAATGAAGCCACTGTTGTGCTTGTTCTGTGTTCCATAGAAAGACTAGGATTATTCTTTCTTTAGACCCACAACAGGAAAATGCATGCGATTCCAACTCCCTTCACTCCACCAGTCCAAGGACTGGAAACTCAAGGGGAAAAAAAGGGTTGAAGTTTTTTTTCTCTGTTTGATCACTGCTCACGAAGCAGTATTTGTCCCATGGCACCTTAACCACATTCATTGTAGGACTATTTTAGAAAATGATCAAGACTTTTTATTTAATACTACCATTATGCATAAAATGAGTCTATATTACTTACACTGAGCATACACTTTGCTGTATTTTATTCTAATGTCAATGCAACTCCATTATTATAAATCAAACTGAGGGTTTGACAGACTAGTTCAGTCATATCTTGCTCACTGCTCCCAGTGTTCACTGTAACATGCACAATGTGCTATTTGTAAAATGAACAAACTCCATCAGATGATTTTACTTCATTTAACAGCTGAGTGCATCTTGGTGTAACATAAAGATGTCCTACCTTTTTTGTTTTGACTAAAAACTTGCTAGCTTGCTCATGTAGTATTTGTGAAGTTATACTGTTAGAAATGTATTATTTAAAACAGTTATAATTCACTAATATTCAAGCTCTTCAAAAGGCACAATACAATCTTATCAGGAAGAACTAAATACTCTACTTGAGAAATAAGAGGCACATTTCTTATCTGTTGTTTGAACAAAGAAAGGGTGGGGACGTTTCTCAACCAATCACCCATTTAAAATATTTCCAGATGGAATCACACCTGATAGTTTTACACCAAAGAGTATAAATTACTGCAGTCAAGTATATTTAATAATCGAGCAAAACCTAAATATAAAGTTTTGTGTCCAGAAATACATTTGGTCATAGTATCTCTTCTTTCACACTGATGAAATATGATTGTGGTGCAGCTTGGAGAAGCCTTCTTAAAGACACAATTTTCATAACATTTGTTTTAAATTACTCATTGTGGGGTTTCTTTTAGGTTTTTTACTGCTTGTTTTTTAAACCTGATGTTTGTTCTATCACGTCTCAAGGAAACACAAGCATGTACATGTAATAAAACTGTTATGATACTTGTTTGTGCACTTTGCATGCTAGCTGACTAGGCAAGCAATTATGCTAATCTAGCTGCTAAATGTATTTATTACGTGTGCTGGAGTTACAGCCACACCTGTCTGCTCTATCTCATGCCAAGGCATAGGAGTTGAGGAAAAACAAGTCGTCTTCAATCCATGGAAAACCCTGTAAGAAAGTTCATATATGACAGATTCTTTCTACTCCAGACTTCCCAGTCCTCAAGTGTTTGATCTTAAGTATATTTGATCCGCAGGTCATTGGGAAGGACTCATTGCTGAGTCACAGGCAGCATTTTGAAATCTCAGTGACTGCTTTTCAGTCTTTGATGGATCCATGGGCTTGTTCTAAGGCAGTCAGAGAATTCCAACTGGAAATAACTTAAAGCATGTTGTGTCTCCCATAGCTGTGTGGGAAATTCCTCTGTTCTGCCCTTCCTAAAAGGATCTTCACTTTTTATGCTAAGAGACAAAGGATCTTTAAAGGGTTGGGACTCACACTGCCAAGGAAGGCAAAAGTAATTATCTTCTTCTCTTCACATTCTCCTTGTGGGTCACATGTACAGTCTTAGCTCTCTCCTTAGCAAAACCCATGAGGAGTTGGAGGTGCAGAAGGAAAAAGAGCAAGGTTTAGGAGAGGTTATAAACTGTATTTCCCAAGAGATGCTAGTTGTTTGTGTGTTTTTTTTGGTCTAAAAGTCAGAGAAGACAAGGACAAGCGTTGGATCTGCAGACATCTTCATGAGCACCTTAGAGGGACAGTCTAATCCTAAGGCCTAGTTTTCTCAGGACTAGGTTCCATCTAAGTCTGACTACTTAGTGTTGACCACTGGTGGCTCTGTGCTCTGGGCTTTGCTCACATCTCTGGAATAATTATTCAGACGCCTTTGGGGTGCCAGCCAATGAAAAACAGTAGGCACAGGGATTTAGGTGGAATTTAGGCCAACAGAATCTGGGACGAAGATCAATATTTAGATTAATTGAAGGTGTTATTCACCACTCTTTCCCCCTCATTTTGGACAACTATCAATCAGTCTTTTATTTCTTTTAGAAGTCTGAACATTTATACAATAAGGAATAAATCTATCCCAACTTCCTTTATGCTTTCCGCAATTAGTCCTACCAACTACACTCTGGAGTTGAATAACATACCTTCTAGCAGCGACGTTGAGAGCACAACTGTGAGTGGCTGTCAGCTGGCCAAGCTTGCACATGCTTTGGAGTGCATCTCTGGTTTCCTAGGGAACCTTGCCTGGGTCCTCCTGTGATGTTCCAAGGCACCCAGGAGATGTTTCATTACTGTCACTATTCACGATTTTGTACATCCCTAAGTAATCAACACATCAAAGGTGCTTTTGCATTTTTTATTCTTAAGTTTCTAAAGCAGTGAAATGGACTGCTGACCATACAAAGCTGATTGTACTTCCAGCTGTAAAGCTCAAGAGGCTTGATCGGAAGTTTGAAGCTGAAACTCTACCTTACTCATCTCACCTACACTTTCAGTATGGGCTACTGACCAATACTGCTGCTTTTCTTCTTATGTTCACTGGCAGGCCGCTGTTCAGCCAAGCAGCTGCCCATGGCTTTGCTCTGATTTATAGATTGGTTATTTTTCAGAACCACTTATTCTTCAACAAACAAAATCTGTCTCACCGCCCGTATTTCTAATGTCATCCTGCAACCATTAGCAGCTTACCTCTTACCTTCCACAGTAGTAGGCCAGTAGGCTGAATTTTCTCCAGGGAATCTTGAAAATATACTCAGAATCTTTGCTCAAGAATAGGCTATTTCTTAAAACAAAAAGAAGGGCAAAGAAGAAACTGGATGTTGAGGATATTGGCTAAAATCTTGTTGGTGAGCTTTTCCTTCAAGACTGAAAATTCTCCATGGAGAGCAAATACTTGTGGGGAAAAAAAGAGTTTAAATAGAAGATTTTCCGTCAGTCTTCATATGCACTCATTCATCTGTCTCTGGAGACTCCAAGACCCCTGTCACAGATGAAGGTCTCATATGCACCTTATCTTCTCTACACATACTGGTCACAGATGTCTGAATACTACATTTTCCATGGCAGGCTGAGGGTTTAATGCTTTCCCCTGGAGAAGAGATAAGAGCCAGAACATGTGTATACTGCATTACATTTTCATTTGTAATCAGCAATGTGTAAAGTTTCTAAAAGTTGTTGACACTCATGTGATATATTCTATCTGCATTAGAGGGGTAGTGGACAGGGTTGCATGGTCAGATACCACTTTGTTTGCAAAGAACTTCTCTCCTTTTACCAGCTCGGAGCCATTCTCCATCAATTCTGTCTCGTTTAATCAAATACACAGCCTTATCATTTTTCCAGTCTTATTCCTACTTCTTATCATTCATATTTAATGTATTTCTACCTTCTGTTTTGTAGCCATTTGCATTTTATTGATTCTTGTGTGTGGTTTACAAGTCTGTGATTTATTATCTCTCACTTGTCTTTCTGCTGACAGGGAACATGGCTTTTTTTCTACTGCAGATGTAGAGTGAGGTAAAAATATTTGTGTCTGGAACCAGTGAAAATGTAAGGTACATATTTAATCTGTGCTAATTATTATCACATAGATTTTTAGAAGAAGAGAGAAGGAAATTCATGGTTAAGAATGACATCCCATTTTCTGCTCATGAAACTTGGTATTGCAGCATATGCAATGCATTAGCTGTCACTGTTTAGAGGACTGTGCAATATCTGACACAAGAGGAGAAATGAAGGATTGAGGCCAGATTTTTTTAAGCTCAGGAGCCAGAAAGTGGGTATCCAAGATTTTTGAGCCAAGAATGGGTTGAAGAGCTCTGAATTTAAAAATAAGATACATAAGATAGCATAAAATTTAAAGAAAAAAAAAAGTTACATTTAACTGTTGGAAAATAAGCCAAAATATCCCCTGCACAGGGTAGGATCTGGAGCAGCACCATGGCCTGTGTCACTTTCCAAGAGCAGATGCTGCGGAGAGACAGTTGAAGGGCAGCAGCACAAATAAAACCATGGGAAGGACACATATAACATGTCAGGGGGGACCAGCCACAGCTGCAGGGCACTGCTCAGTTCCCTGCCAATGGCAATAGGAGTGAGGACTAGTATTAGAAATTTGTTGCTCTTTCCACACCAGGCATTTCCAGAGCGAAGGTCAGATCCTCCTGGGTGCAGTGGCATTTGTCCTACCCTTTGCCCATCTTTGCTTTGTAAATCAGTTTTTTGGGGGGAACAGGATAGGAAAAACAGGCTGCATTCCTGCAGCTATGCTGACAATAACCAGTTTCCTTTCTCTGACTGACCTGACAAGGCTGGTGCTCTTGAAAACCTCAGAGATTTTTGGTGGAGGATTGAGTTCCTGAGGAAATGGCTTGGCAGAAATTACACCTGGCAAAAGCGAATTATTTGTTTAGGAAAAGAAGCCTTTTCTACTCCTTACAGAAGATGTTTGCCTGCCATTTGTTGGTTTGCACATGAAAACTCTAGGTGTTTCTTGGTCACAAATCAGCAGTTTCTAGGAAATTTCTCATTTTGGTCTGGCCAGGGTGTTGTGAAAGCATTATTTTTTCCCCCATAGTGGGCTTTAACATTGCAAGGCAGTTACTTGTTGCCTCACAGCTAAATTGCTGCAACACACACGTCTTTGGGCTACATCTACAGTCAATCCGGGAGCTGTAGGCAGCTACTGTCTTACTAGACAAGGTATTTTACCATGAGCGGCAGTCTTACAAGATCAGCTGTTGGCTTTGATGTGAACAGCTTGCACAGGATTTACTTACCACATCCCTTTTCTGCTGTCAAAGAAAAGGATAGAGCACAGATTGGCACTGGAGGTAATGGAAGGACACTTTCTGTGAGGAGTGCTCAGCTTTGGCATTTGCTTGAGGCTGTTTGGGGAACTGTGGGGAGGGGAGTGTTAATAATGAGGACAGGCTGTGAGTCTCTTCTGTTTTCACAAGATTTCAGAAAGGATGGGGCTAGGCCTGACAGCATTCCCCAAATCTGTTGTGTTCGGGAAGATTTTTAAGACTATGACTGAAATGCAATCCTATGATCTTCAGTTGCACACTAGTGTGGTTCTCACCAGGATTTTATGCCTCATCCCCACTACGCTGAGTCTAGAAGAGGCTCTTCAGGTGCTCTACACCTAAGCACATCACAGACTTGCCTTTTTCTAAGCCACTTTCACACATTGCTCAGCTACAGTGTCTGTTTTCTCCAGGAAGAAATGAGACTTTGTGTAGAAATCACATGCTTCAGGCTCACAGCTCTGCTCCTTGGGCTGCTCAGCAGCTTAAGCAAATTCCTGCCTTGAGCTCCAGTGCTGTAAATGCTCGAGGATTCCCGGCTCACCCCTCTCCAGCCATCTGGGACTGAGTAAATAGACAGATTTTGTGACCATTCCTAAATTAAATGAGCACACTTGCCTGAATGATGATTGCTACTGCCATGGTCAGAGATAGAATATGAGTCTAGGCAAGGCATTTCTTGAGTTCTTAGGTGCCTACATCTGGCAAATGAAAGATACTGCTCTCAAAAAAACCCAAAAACCCTCAAACCCCAAACACACATAATGCCACTAAGCAGCTCTAAGTATTTCTCTGTCAAAATTTTCTCACCACTTTATAGTGTTCTTTGGGTTTAAGTCTAAGGCTCCTTAAGTACACAGGGTCCTCTTCTTTCACTCCACAGAGTTCTTCTGCGTCCCTTTCTCAGCTGTTATGGCAGCTAAACCAAATCACTCTGCTCTTTGTCTTTCCCGTCAAGTTCCCTCAATTTTCCATAAATCTCTCTAAGTCTCTCTAGCTTTGCAGTATTTAAGATCCCAGGTTAATAACTAATCTCTCTGTCCTGCTTCTAGTGGAAGTCTCCTCTTCCAAACAGCCTCTCTGCAAACAAACTTTGCAGGACTAGTTTTCCCAAGTCTCACTGTGCCATCATCCAGTTTGATGACTGAATCAAAGGAAATGAAAGCTATGGATGGATGAATTGCACTTGACCTAGAAATCTTAAAATGTACTGACAATGCTGTATTTCTAATGAGTGGATGAAAGGGAAAAAAAAAAAAAAGGAAGTTTCAATGGATCATATACAATTATTTAAAATAAAAATAAATGTGCAGTAACAGAATCACAGAATCGCAAGGGCTGGAAGGGACTTCGAAAGATCATCTAGTCCAACCCTCCTGCCAGAGCAGGACCACCTAGAGTAGGTCACATAGGAACTCATCCAGGTGGGTTTTGAATGTCTCCAGAGAAGGAGACTCCACAACCCATCTGGGCAGCATGTTCCAGTTCTCCCTCACCCTCACAGTGAAGAACTTTTTCCTTATATTTCTTTGGAACCTTTTATGTTCCAGCTTGTCCCCATTGCCCCTTGTCCTATCATTGGACATCACTGAGGACAGCCTGGCTCCATCCTCCCAACACCTACCCCTTATGTATTTGTAAACTTTAATGAGGTCACCCCTCAGTCTCCACCAAGCTGAAGAGCGCCAGCTCCCTCGGCCTTTCATCATAAGGGAGATGCTCCTTCATCATCTTTGTGGCCCTGCCCTAAACTCTGTCCAGCAGCTCACTATCTAAACATCTTACCCAAATCCTGCTACGGATTTCACACTCTGAACTGACAGCTGTTGAATGTCAATATTGGTCTAGTTCTAGAATGGGAAGGAAGGTTTTGGTCATTCAACAATGCCCAGTTAAATCCAATAAATGTAACTACAAACACTTTAAATAGGCCCCATGTATCCAACTTCTTGGACAGCATGAGAAAAAGTGCATTTTTGAGCTAGATGGAGAAAAAATAAATAGAAGATTCCTTAGGGCATCTCAAGATGGAATGAAAAAGGAAGAAAATCAATTTAAGGCACTGCTGCTCTGTTGCTGACTGAGGTCACACTTTACACTGTATGTGCACAAAAGACAAGACAATTTCCTACTTCCCATTTCTGTTCCGTGTTGCCAGGTTAATTGTTGTCATTGTATTCCCCACAAGAGAAGCTTCAGCAGTGGTGCCAAATAAACCAGATTAGTGTTCAGGGGCATTTGCTGGAAGTGATGCCAAATCCATTCTTGATCCTAATTATATGAAATATGCTCCAATAATTTTCCACAAGGTGAATAAAAATAATGCCAGAACTGCCGCTTTCACTAAAGCTCAATTAGGAGCCATTCATCGATCCCAAGACATATCATAGCTTCTTCTGTGCAATTATAGTCTCCTTTTGTAAACTGATGTTTACCTAGAGAAGATAAATATCCTAATTCCTGGCACTGACATGAGAGTGATATCAGGAGAGAGAGAAAAACATAGACAAGACCTGGCCCACATCCCAGCGTTAGGCAAACCGACCTTTAGTTTCGATCTCAGCAGACAAGCTGTTGCGTCTGTACAATTTCAAGCAGTACACATAGAAGGCACACACTCAAATACAGTGTTAATTCCTGAATCTGAAAGAAGAAATGAAAAGCCACTTAACTTGGAAAATAAAATCAGATTAAACAAATTATCCTTTGTTTGTCACAGAACGTTTCCCATGGTGTGCAGTACCTTGTTCTGCAATGAATGTCTGCTTTTGTGATGATAGATTTGCAGCAGCTGACTGAGAGAGAGCTGGGTGTCAAAAACAGGCACTCACGACCAGCAGCTGTAAATTTGAACTTTGTTCAAACTGTTGAAAACTCATTGTAAAGTAGAGATGCATTCTGCTAGCATATGTACATAAAGAAATACGTTTTGATTGTGTTTGAAAAAAACCCAACAACTCACCTTTACAGATAGAGTTGAAAGAAAATGGACAAACACCTTTACCGAAACAGTATGATAACAAATGATATTCTAGTCTATAGGTGGCTTATTTGGTAGTATCATCTTTTCAGGATTCTCAAAGCACAAAAATCTTTATCTCCCATTGATTAAAAAGCCCATCTTTCTCTGTGTAGAGGTTTTCAGTAATCTTCCTGTTCTTCCTTCATAGCTTCACTTTCATGGAAGGTCCCATAAACACCAAAGCTCATATTACAGAAAAAAAAGTAATATTTCATGACTTCCTTTACCCTCTTTCAGTTTTTGACATTCCTTCCACCTCTCAGACTCCTAGGGAGATGATATTTATTGATTGTCTAATATAGAATCAAAGAATATCTCAAGTTGGAAGGCACCCTTGAGGATCATCAAGTCCAACTCCCTGTTTCTTGCAGGACTACCTAAAACTAAACCGTATGACCTTTTCCTAATGTCCAATGTGAACTCTTTCTGACACAGCTTCATGCCACATGTTTGCTAGCTGAAGCTCTGACTAATTTTGTGGGATCATATAATGGTCAGTGTACAACAGAGTGAAATCTGACATTTAAAGAGGACAAAAAACCTGTTCAGGTGGTTTAGTGACTTCATGGTCAATGCATTCATGTGCCCATGGCATAATCTCTGCTGCTGTCAGAATTGATCTCTCAGCTTTGTCTGATAGTCACAACGGTATCTCCATAGCTCCATCCTCCCCAGTGAGATAATAGAGTACGTTGGCATTAAAGAAAAAAGCAGATACATGTCTCCTCTCCATGCGTACTGAATTCTGATCATACTCCCCCACCCCAGCTCTCTCACAGGGTTTGGCTGAGCAGATGATGCATAATAGTTTACACCCATCCAAGCTGAAGGGCTCGAGCAGGCTATTGTTTTTCCCTTGGCAAAAATCCAGAAAATATTTTGTTAGCAGTTGTTTATCAGGCACGGGGACAGGAAATTGTTATGTCTCTGCTTGGAGACTTGTCCCTAAAACCCAACATGACAGGCAAGCCCTTATACATACACTGCAGTGGTTTGCAGCTTTCTGGATTGCTGCTGCTAGAAGGGCATGGTGGGGTTTGTTCCATTGACTACATTATCTCCTAATACAAACATTAGCACCCTTTCTTTCAGGAGCACTGGAAACTTGCCAGAAACTCAGCAAAGCTAAAGAGGTGATAAAAGAGTGTTTAAAAGGTCTCCTGGGTGAAGTCTGAAGGAGATGAGCAAGAAAGCTAGAGCATGAGGGGAAGGGGCTGAACTGGGCTCTGGATCAAAGGATACACATCTCACAGCAGGTATCCCTTGAACAGCTCATTTGCCTTCTTTGCACTGGTGGATGCCCAGTGACTTGTGAAGCAGGACAGAGTTAGACAGGACAGAGGGAAGCTGCATTTCCAAAAGGGCTTGGGGTTTTGGGAGCTGTCTTGTTTACTTGCTTTTAACAAGCTGTTTTAGGGTGCCACGTAAAATCTAGCTGTGTTGCTGTATTTCCTCAGTTTTTCTCACAAAATGTTATCTGGAACGTGGGAGATGGGGGATATTTATAATTTCTGGGCCGAGTCTGAGGAATCAATACTAGAGATCTTGAGGAAAATGCAGGTTTCAAAGAGGAAGCTGACAGAGAGAGAGTTTGAGGGGAGGCTGTGTGATCAACAGGCTGTACCTCACTTCTATCAGGGGCTTGTAACACTTGGAAATTCACTGCTAGGACTCTTGATTTCTAGTAATCCAGTGCTTGTCCAAAGCAGGTGTGTTCCTAGCTCCTGTTTTAACATATGGATAGAGGACATCAGCATACAAAAAAAAAGGCCAATGGAAAGGTAACCTTGGAAACAGGTCCATGGCAATCCAGCAGCCAGCATTCACTCGGGTTGCTTGTGTAAGAAATATTCACCATGGGTTAAACCTTACATGCCATCAATATTCTGTTTGATTAGTTAATGATGGTAAATCTCTTCCTGGAATCTGAAAAACATACATGCACAAGAAGGAGTATGGGTATGCTGAGCAGTGATGTTAATGGAGCTGGCCAAACAGTGTTGGTGTGTGCCTTTGCCAACTGCCTGACGGAACTTGCCCACACTGACAGAGCTTCCTGGAGGCTATGCTAGAATCAGGGTATGGAAATGTATGCAGGCAGGAGACAAAGCAGTTGCAGTAAACATGTTCTCCATTGGAGCAAATGCAGGTGATTAATAGAGCTGTAAAATGACCTGAGACAAGGAGATTGTTGTCTCTTTCCAGTGCCAGGAAGGAACATTTTCTAGTTGCTGAGTTGGAGTGTATATGTCAATTAATTACCATTTTTTCAATTAATTGTTACTGTGACATACCTTTCCCTAAAGAAATTATTGAGCAATACAACCAGAACTCAAACTAGATCTGTCACAGCTGAGAGAGTAACAGACTGCATTTGCCATTCCTGCTTCCCAGATGTCCCACATTTCTTCAGTAATGGATAGAAGCACAAAAAGGGTAATTTGAAATAGACATCTCTGTTCACAGGTCTCATTGACTGACACTCCTCACCTTTCTTCTTATTTTGTCAAATTTGCTCGATATGATGCCGATGGTTTTGTTAGCCAGTTGTCTCAGCAGAGCCTGAGAAAGCCTGAGCGTTTGCACGGGCTTGTGTATTTGCAGTGTGATGGGAGCTAATGGAGGCTATCTTTACAGAGCTTTCATTCATTTTCCTGTCCAGAAAACAGTGCTTTATTTCTCCCTTCAACAGTTGAAGCGTTGGTTTGGGTGTTCTATCATATAAATGCAATATCAATAATTTCTGTAAAGACACTTTTTCCCTGGAACTTTTTGAGCTACAAATGGTACTCAGTGGGCCAAAGTCATGCTCTCTTACTGTGCGGTGTCCTATATACTCACAGCGTCAGAATTTATCTTTCTGTACCTTATTCTATTTACCTGGGCACCCATCTAGGAAGTGGGAGCAAAAAACTAAAGGACTGAAGTCCCTTGCAGGATACCTGGTAGAAATAACATGTAATAAACAGTGAAATTTATTGGAAGAAAATGAAAGCCTGAAGCACTCTTAGTTTGGTTATTGCTGTTTCAAACTATTTTTGAATCTCCACTAACCTTGGAAGACTTCTCAGAGGGACGATTGCCTAAATTAGAATATCTATTTCACATGAAATCTTGGGAAAGGAGAGGAAGGGTTATATTAGCTGTTTCATTAGAGCTAACTCTCAGGGTCTGTATCCCAGCCTGCAGCAGAAATGTCAAGAGGAGCAGCTGCTACAACACACAAGCCAGCAGAATATTTCCATCTCTGCACAAGGCAAAGGAAGGAGCGGATGGGGGGAAGCTGAGCGAATTGTGTAAGAATGTGAACACTGTAAACTAGCGATGAAGGACCATGTGTCAGTAGAGTTTGAGCTGAACCCTTTATCTGTCTGTTTCTAAAGATTATGTGCCATTTTATTTGTGAAACATGCAGACCTTTGATAGTGCAAACATGTCACTGCTTTTGGGCTTTGGTGAGGTTCCAGCAGAGTACACTGTCCACCTCAGCCCTTTGTAATGTAAGTCATTATTGGCACAGCTTTCTCTTACCTCTCCATCTTCACTAGATGCCAAATAAGCAAACCTCTTACCCTATTATGATACTTAGTGTTACCAAACAACTCTAGCCAGCATAAAATTAGAGCAAATGAACTGAAAAGAACAAAGAGGACAGTCTTTCATGGGTCATTTCTTACACTTCAGTCTCACAGCTGCTCCCTGACTAGGTGGGCCATCAGCAATGTCATTAGGATTTATCTTTTCTGTCATATATTACTTTACCTGCATGAAGATGGAATCCAAGTCTTCCTGGGAACTATTTTGACTAGTTTTTCTTCAAATATTGCTTAACACTAACACATTGTACTCGTAAAGTATGTGAAAGGGCTGGGTTGTTGCTATGCCTTTTTAGTTGATGTCAGCATGTTGGACTGGTGTCTCCCTGTAAAGCTGTCATGGTAATATCCCAGGCTTTGGGAAAAAAAAAAAAAAAGAAGAAAAACATTGGCACTTAAAAAGGCATGCAAAGCATATAGCAAACCACAGTGCAAGCTCACCGCCAGTATAGACTTTGCTTCGTCCCAATGTCATTCCCCCAGACTTGTAGAAGGAGAAAGTAGAGCAATATGTGGCTATGAGTATTTTTACATGCTTGCATATAACTAAGCTACAACTTTTTGACCAACTAGGTTGTGAGTGCTTGTCTTCTTTTGGCTGGCTCAAGGGGTCACCACCTGCAGCTTCTTATTACTCCCCACATCTCCTCTACCCAGCTGCTCTGCTTGCTGAGGTGGTTGTCCAGGCATTTCATAACCTCTTTGGGACCATTTAAGCTGGTTAGGCTAGTCCCTTTGTAGGAGAGTTTGGCAACTGTTTGCCTGAGCACCACACTGAGAGGTGTGAGGGAACAGTGGATGCCAGCATAGAGGCTGTGGCAAAGCTAGGACTGGACATTTTCTCCTTCAGCTTATCTGTGGTTGTAAGAGGTGGCATGGACACAGTCTTGCTTCTGAGCTGAGCCATGCTCAGCTCCTAGAACGTTGCAGTTGAGAAGCAGAATGCCAGTAGAAGGTCACAATCACCATGGGCAATGAAACTGTACCTATGGCCATTTACCACAGGCCAGGCCAATTTGTGGTGAGTCGGTCATGATCAGACAATCTTACTTACAGGTTTATGTTTCCTATTAGGCTTTGGATCACTTTCTGGGTACGTTGACCCCTGCCTGTTCCATTTGTTGTAAGTATCCAAGACCTGCCAGTGTTACCCATTCAAATGTGCAAGAGCAACATAGTTTAGGAACTTCTCATTTTACAGAGTGATTTTGCTCAGACTAAGATTTCATATCACAATTCAGACTTGCTGTACCGTATCCAACATTACAGTGAGCCTTGTGTGCAGCACGTGGCTATCACCCTGTGTAAAGTCCTAGTGATTCATGGTTGGGTGACTGTAGAAAGGCTTTTATTTATTTTTTGTTTCTAAATGGGGAATACCTGTAATATATATTCTCTGACCAATAAAGGAATTGTTTTATATTCAGTACAGAAATAGAATAGGGAGGGCCACCTGGGTTCTTTGTCTCAGGTTACACACAGTCTTGGGCAACCAGCTGGTAGACAGTTATGGTCCAGAAAGGGCTGTAGAGCATTCATTTTTCCTATACTGTCTTTTGTCTAGATCAAAGTGTTTGCTACTGTAAAATGCCTACCTAAGTAGATATTAAGGCTTAGAGATGACAATCATTTAGCCTGACTTCCTCATAATGCTCATCCTAATGCTCATTCCTGCAGTGGAGGAAATTAATCTTTGCTATTCCTATTGTCTAATAAGGCAAGAATTCAGCTCGGTCCGTTTGCAGTCCTTAATACATAAGGACCCCTGCTGGTCCTGATTAGATAGATGAAGGACCAGAGTGAAGCTCCTTGTTACTTAAATGAAACCCATGTTTAGCAAAGCTGTTAAATCACAGCTGAAGGCAGACATCTTGATGAATAAATCAGCATTCATGAATAAATAATTGACATTGGTGCTAAAATGGAATTCTAGTTTTCATGCTGTTTCTGTCCTTGGCCAAAAATTGAGATAGTCTGTGTGAGTGGCTTTCGTGGTCATTGTGGTGGAGACCAGTGAATTCAGGTTTCCAAAGGTGTAGATACAATTCCATTAGGACCAGCAGAAGCATTTCAGTCTGTTGAAGGCTCTAGCTGCTTGGGTTTCAATCGTTCTGATGAGTTAGGGACCTGGAATGAGCCTTATGAGCATGTTTCTCATAAGACATCAAATAATGTGAGTCAGTGCTGCTCTGGGACACGTTCAAACTTTGATCTAACAGTTAAAGGCTCGGTGTCCCATTACCAGTTTGCTGAAGACAACTGCCTTTCCCTGTAATTGTGCTGGTTATTCACACCGGTGGAACTTTCATCAGCCAGCTGCTTCTCAAAGACAATTACGTCCCACTTTGCATTACCAGCCTTAAGTAGGTTATGAGTCTTACAGCATTTTGTGTACAAGGACTTGAAAAGTTTCACCAAGAACAATGCTTACAGAAGAATCTCCCCCTTTTTGTTAGCTTAGTGGCTGTACTCTTCCTGAGAGAGGAGAGGAATCTCATCCAGTGCTGGTCTTACACTGAGCTGGCTCTGGTCTCCTGCCTAAGCACTACACAGGGCCCGTAAGATCCATTCCGGCGTGCCATCTTATTTTGCTAAATATTTAAAATACCTGTGGTTATGGTGGAAATGCCAGTTCTGAAATCTGCCACTTTAATAATACAAGTGGTTTTCAGATGCTGGGGATAAGGATGCAGCTGCTCCAAGAGCCCAAAGTGCTGGTATTCTTAAGAACTGAAGCCAGGCTCTTACAATGAACACACTTGTGTCTTAAAGCCACAGAAAAGAGCAGGAGCCGCTGCCACCCGGGAATCAAAGGCTGCTATTTGTGCCTGTGCAGAGCAGGCGCGCAGAGCCTCTGGAACACCCCTGGTGTCAAAACATGGCTCAGATGGGACTAAAGTGCTGCCAAGTTCTGGTTGTCGTTACTGTGGTTTTCTCCTATTCGCCTCATGCAATACTTTCAATAAACATCAAGGATGGTGTCTTGTTAGAGGCCATTTTAGGGTTATATCTCCAGCCACATAAGCTCCTCACCAAGCACAAATCGACCCAGCTCCATCCAAGTCAGCAGATCTACGCTGATTTACACGCACTGGAGGTATGCTTTGGATTTATGCAGTCTAAAGCTATTCACTCTCAGTTTCACTGGCTCATAAGTTCATGAAATTACAAAAACGGTGAACAAATATTTGCCTATTATAAACCCAAGAGGTGCGTCCTGGAAAGAGAGACGTTCCTGGAGTCCTGGGGCATGCATCTGCCCAAGCACGTTGCAAGCCAACCGTGTGAGGCATGTGAGAACCACTTGCTAGCACCAGACTGTGAAATACATGAAACAGATCTCAGCATATCATGGCATGGAAAAGGAGCAGGTATTCAGCAGCAGCTTCATGAAGCGGAAGAGAAGTTGCATAAAATTTTATAAGGAAATTTCTTAAAATCCAGCATTCAAGTGAAACGGAGGACTTGGAATCTGAACCATGACACAGACCAATGAAGCTAACAGTGACCTTGCTCCATGGACTCTGTCATCCTTCTTCCTCTTTCTCTTGACAACGGTTGCACCAACACGATTTCCCTTGACAGCTTCTGATTCCCCCACCGAATCTCGCCTCTTGCCAAGCGTCCCTGTTTTATTTTGGGCATGAAGTACCTCCTCAGGATAGAACCTGTTATTTGGTAGTCACAGCATGTATGTAGGACACACATATTCCTACTTTCTTAGAAAAGGAAGTTACACCTGGAATTTCCATGTTGTAGATGAAGCTTCTTGCTGTAAAAAGGATGAAGAAGCACAGTAAAAGTAAATTGTTCTACCTATTTATATTTTGGAATACCTTCCTTCCAAGGAAAGGCTGCGAGACCTGGGGCTGTTTAGCCTGGAGAAGACCGAGGAGGGACCTCATCAACACTCACCTAAAGGGTGGACATCAGGAGGATGAGGTGGCATTTTTTTTCTGTAATGTCCAGCAACAGGACAAGGGGTAATGGACAAAAGCTGCAACACAGAAAGTTCCTCTTAAACACAAAGAGAAACTGCTTTGCTGTTCAAGTGAGGGAGCCCTGGCACAGGCTGCTCAGGGAGGGTGGGGAGTCTCCTTCTCCGGAGGGTTTCAAAACCCTCAAGATGTGTTCCTGTATGACCTGATCTAGGTGGACCTGCTTTAGCAGGGGTTTGGACTGGATGATCTCTAAAGGTCCCTTCCAAACTTTACCATTCTGTGATTCTGTATTTCACACTGGGGAATGGGGAAAGGGATGAATTTACTACCTGTATGGTGAGAGCATTTCCTGGATGAGATTTAACAGATGACCTGGGCAGAAAAGCCCCTAATTTTGAACCTCATGAGCCCTCCTGTCATTAGCTATGCAGCACCATGAAAACAGTGATGCTCAGAGATAGCTGCCTGGGTTCCTAGCAAAGCTGGCTGGGCAATGCTTGGGGCCTCATGGCCTCTTGCTACCTTTTGCACACAGTACCTCCCCAGGCAGGGTTTTGAGATTTGAAATGAGTCTATGCTGAGCCCCATCTAACCTGGTACCGAAGCTTGTAGCACACAGACCTGTCCTAAAATCTGAGCAGAAGCAAAGGTCATAAGGGTACACTGTGCCATAAATGTTTTTTACAGCTGAGCTCAGTCTTCCCTAAGGATGGCTGCCCTATGGGTCTTCACATCCTAGCTACACTCTGGCAGTAGACATGCTAAATCCAACATTGTGGGCAGCATGCAGGCAGGAGTGTGCCTGGATCACCTCTGACCTTGCTCTTTCAGCACAGAAGTGCCTAAATACTGAAACTGGGGCACCTGCACAGGAAATTTAGTGGTACAAGATGCTGCATGCAGAACACATGGGCCAACGTATCAGTGTCCTCTTTATATCCTCAGTCATGGGTTTGCTGTAGCTAACACTATAATGCATGTGAATGTGGGACCACTGGATGATATTTGGCTTCATCATGCTCTATTCTTTAGTGATGCTAAAGTTGATCCTGTAAGCTTAGAAGCCTGTGCCAGAAGTGCATGGCTCAGGTTGGATTAGACCTCCTTCAACCCTAAGAAACCAAGTTTTCTGAGGGAGCCTTGTGGAGTCTGTACTACTACAAGTGCTCCTGCTTAGCATTTTACTTTTTTTTTTTTCCTGTTGGCTATCTTAGCTGGAAATGCTGAGAAGTTGTTTTAAAGTTTCCTGTGGGATTCCTTATAACTTACTTCAGTTGCTCCGGGAGTTTAAAGTTGTGATGTATGTTTTTATCTCATCTGTTTATTGCTCTGAAGTTATTTTTTATGTCTCCCCCTCTTCGTGGTACCTGCATCTCTGACCTACGGATCAGACATTCTGGACCAGATTTCAAGGGAGTTACATAAACTGGCAAAAGCTGAAGGAGTTCAGGACAAAAGATACCCAAAAACCCCCAGCATTTTTCAGTAGAGTCCCAGAGGAAGATCGTGCTCATCCAAAAATTCTTGCAGGAAACAGTTGTTTCCTGCAAACTTGGAAAGGGTGAAAGATCTTTCTGCTTTCATTAATGTACACACCCCTTGTTTCCTCAGTGGTTGGTAACAGCTGATAATGAGGTTATAGAATGACATTTACCAAAAAGGTACAGTGAAGTGGAGTTGGAGTTTGCTTGAATCATCTATGCAAAACTCCTTCTGACCCAGTTTGAAGGCTGAAGTGTTGGGTGCTGTGCACAGCAGGTAATACATTTTGCTCAGGTAATCCCACTGCTCTGAGCATTTTTGGGAGCACACATCCACAGCTGATTGCAGAGTCAACTATATGAGTCCTATGGCTGGATAGTTTTTAATTTGAAATGTTTGAAAAATGTTTCTTATTTTTATATATATAGATATATTCTAACATTTTAACATATTCTAGTCAAAACTGTGCTTTTATAAAACATTTCTGAGGCTTTTTTCCAAGCTTCTCATTGACTGCAGCAGACTCTGGCACACACTCTAACTGTACAAAGTCTAGGACTATAAATACAGATTCCCAAGGACTTGACTGGAGGGAGTGACAGATGTATAGTTTGACTCTGAGATCTGCCAGGGAAACATTTTCCAGAAGCAAAAAATGATAATCATCTGTGTTAAATTTATGCACACTTGGACTTCTTTGGTACGTGCGGGAGGAAATCGCTAGGGAGCGGATGGCTTTTGAATTTGCCAGTAGTGTAAAGTTTGTGCGCTGTCTTTGCAGCAATACTGTTTATTACATTCCTTGGGTAAATTTTACCTCTGATGCAAAGCATATAAAATATCTTTGCAAGGTAGAAGGGAGGATCAATAGCATATGGTGAATAACTGTTCAGCGCCTGCTCGAAGCATTGCCATATGCTCTTGTGACATGGTTTAGATTTCGGGTCCATATGGCAGATTTTGCTGTCGAAGACACACATTCCCTGAGGACCTGATCTGGACCCCACTGTAAAGCTCCTCTCGACCTCAATGGCTTCAGAACGAGGCTGAAATGCATTGATCTCCCATTGACGTCTCTGCCTCCTACCAGAGACTTTCCTGCTCTTGCGACTGGAGAGGAATGTTTTGTTCAGTCTGGCAAACAGTTTGAAAGCAGGGTTATATTTTTTTCCTCCATTTCTGGTGACCTTTTGGGGCTGGAAGTGCATTTTGGATGCGAGCTCTCTGGTAGCAGAATGCTACCTCAGCTCCTGCTGTGGCAAGGACGGAAATATGTGTTTAGAGGGAAGTTCTGATTAAGATCATCAAAGTGTTTCCTTTCTTCAACTCAAACAGATCTGCACAATACAAGAGCTGCAAGCCAAAAAGCATGATTCAATGCTCTAATAATCATGAGAAGTGGTGAGGACAGAAAGGAATTGCTCGTTTTTCAAGGCATGCTGGGAGGGAAATGCTCCATACCCACTTTGTTGGCGCAGCCTGTCTGCCAGCACCCACCCATGAGCTTCCCTAGGCTTGGGATACAGAGGCAGGCAGGACCTTGCCTTGACCTGGTACTGATGCCCTTCTGCTTTTGCCTGTGGTTTGCAGCGATGAGCACTGGAGGCAGTTGGAGCAGATGAGCTGGAGTGTAGGGCTGAGTAATTCATGCATTTGCAGCACAGGTTAGCAGGAAGGCCGTGGGCAAATCTCACCATCGCAGCTCCTCTCAGTTTTCCCATCTGTCAGAGGAAATAATAACACTGACCTTGCCTGCCTCGCAAGGATACCCTGGCAGGGCTGTCGTTTGGGAAGGTGACAGGCTCTGCTTGCTGCAACTGGTCCCAGCACGGTTGCCTGGTGGTTACTGAGAGGAGACCATGGCTGACCAAGAGTAAGGAGCTTCGAAGATGAAAAGAGCCAGTGCTAACTAATTAAATTACAGGGGTAGACACACCTTTGCAAAACATGTACTTTATTGTTCCCTGATGAGAGAGGGAAAATGAATAACTCTCTGGAGGGTCCAAGATCACATTCTTCCTCCTCTATCCCTGAACTATCTCCTTTCTTCTTTGCTGGTGGGAAAGAGGCTGGAGGCTGGTGGTGGCCATCCCTCCATCTGGGAGTTGTTCCAGCAGTGAGGAGCACTCAGCTGGCATCACACTGACAGTTTGGAACTGGCAGGCCATCCCCCAGGGACCACTGCCAGATGTCTAAGGTTAGAGTATCCTTTGGGCAGTTTCAGCCCCTGCCAGAGCAGTGGAGGGAGCTGAGCCTGGAGCTGAACAGGACAAAGACGCTTTGCACTAGTTTAACTAGAAGAGCTTCAGGACAGGAGGGACTGTCCCCCACTCTGTTCCTGTGGCTGTTATAGGCTGAGATAGGGAATAGCTGCGTGAGCAGACAAGGGACCATTGGTGACAGGTACAGTGTGAGCAGTGAATTTGAAATACTACATGTGCAAGTGTTATTCTTGGATCCGTGATGATCCTGGCCCTGGAATGCATCACATGAAGCCATTTTTAAAAGCACTGGAGATTCATTTAGCAAACAAAAGGGTGGTCTAATGAAAAGGTATGTGCTGAAATATCTCCTCTGCTAGCCTACACTGTGCTGCTACCGATGATTTTAAATGGCAGGAGTAGTTGCTGTGCTAATCTCTGCTCCTTCTGTGCTCAGTCCTAGTTTGCTGGACCTTTGTGTGAGAAACATGACAGAGCTGCCTGCATGGCCAGCCAAGGCCCTCAGCCCTGCCTTTCCCCTGCCTTGGCCCCACTGGCTCTGTGGTCCAATATCAGTTCATTGCTCCTGTATTGAAAAGCCACATCCAAGAAAAGATGTCCCCCCTTACAACGTGGCCTGCACACATACTCTACTTAGAGGTGAATATTAGACGTGAAGGCAGCTCCCTAGTTGCTGTGGTGGAGCTCTGTGCTCTACCTGGTTCAAGGTTCTGTCTCACAGGCAGCTGCAATAGTTGAGTGACAAATTTTGGCCACATACCTATGCGATGGGTGGCCAGAAGGAAAGGGCTGGTTTTGGGACTGGGGCCCTGAGTTGGCATCCAGAAGCTGTTCCGCCACAGCCTTGCTCTGCAGTGTCAAGCATGCTGTTTGCTCGCCAAGCTTCCTCTGCCCATCTGCTTTGGCGCAGGCGAGGGAGAACAAGAAATCTGCTATTGAAACTCTGGGCTCCTGCACAGGGCCATGGTTTTAGATATAAATGGTGGGATGTGATGATGAGTATGGATCTGCTGGTAGAGGGAGGAAGGTGGACAAATGGGTCTGAAGCCTTACCCCTCCTGGTGCTGTGCGTGTGTTGCTGAATCCCTTTACACTGCCATGGCCATCTAGTTTGTGACAGCTCAGTCACAACTGTGACCACTGTGTTGGGGACTATGAAATTTCTGGACAGAGGGAGACAAAAGGAAGGGCTTAAGGAAAATGTCACAGTTCTTGGCATAATACCTTGACCTTTTGTTGACAACACTGATGTGGTGAGTGAAGAAATTGCTTCACTAGAGAAACAGGAGTTTTAGGGACAGTTTTAGGAGGGCTGTCACAAGCATCCTTACACAGAAAAAGAACACTACCAGATATGAAAGGCACAGAGAAGAGAGTGGGACAATGAAAGTATATGGTGCCCTTTCTGAGCAAGGGCAGCTTGGGAAGGTGGAAGGGTCAAAGAGCACAATTTATTCCCCGCTGGATGCATTCAGACCCCATTGTAGTGCCTCATACAGTTTGGGTATCAGTATACAAAAGGCTTGCAGCTACTCAGGGAAAATAAGTGCTGCATAAATGTGGGATCATTATTCACTCAGGATGTCAACTTGTTTAAATTTCTGTGAGGAGAGCAAGTATATTATGGTATTGTTATCCTATGCGTAGAGTTGTTCATGTTTAATTATAGTTCATGAGAAATACAGACTCTCACGATGTGTCATCTGTTCAAACAGATATATACATCTTAGGAAAAAATAATAGTGCTATTAAATACTGTTCTTTTAAAGTGTCAGAACCAAGCACGAGTGTGTGTCTCCTCATATCCAGCAATGAAATAAATGTAGAGGACTAAACATAGAAATGTATCCTACAAATATGTGTAGCAGCTAACCATAAGTCAGCAGGACTGAACCAGGCAAATCCCTCAGGTATCTGCGTGTAAACAGATACTCGCACACCCCAAGGCTGACATTCATGAAAAAGGCAATGTCTCGTATTTCCTGATTTGCTTCCTCGTTCTTCAGAAATCACTATTCCTGCATTTGGCAAAAGACATCTTAAGGATAAACTGGGAGCCAAATACCCAATGTGATCCAGGGGGGCTCTTCCTGCCCAACGTGGATGTTATTCACATCACCTTGCTGCTAATTGCTGAGAACTGCAGAAAATGAACTGTTGCCATCATCCTTTGTCCTGCAGGCAACAATTTTCCTCTTGCCTATGGGAAATAATCCTCTTTTAATTTAATTATTCATTTTTCAATTATTTAATGCGGTACTCTGGGATAGCAGAGAGGCTTTTGGTTAGTTTTCAAATCACTGCCACCTTAAGACAGTAGAGCACTGGGATCCAGCTCCCTGGGAGAAGGGATTCGTTGTCTTTGAGCTGCTGCTTTCATTAGGACGAATATGCCTCCTCCTTTCTCTGGCACATCCCTTGGAGAGTTTCCATGTGTTCTGCCAACTTGCTTAAGTCCCAGAGAAGCTTGATCCTGCTCAGCAAGAGTCAATGGTTCTGGACAAGGACAGCTGAATGGGGCACCATCAGGAGTCCTTCGGTGTTTGTCCTCTTGCCAGTAAGGAGGCTCCTTGGAGAGCCCCACAAGCACATCTTGCTTCTGCCAGTGCCTCTGCTGTGCTTTAACATTTTCTGGCGTAAGTAAACCAAGTGCTGGCCCTCTGTGGAGGCACTTTACGTTGCTCCATGCTGGCCTCTTGAGCTGGAGTTACGATCTGCTCCCAGTGTGGCTGAGGCCATCACTGGCACTGATTTTCTACTCTGAGCTGTATCTGTGTTAGTTTCTGAATGGCATCAGCTCTGATTTGAGGGGCAGGAGTCAGCCCTAAAAGATTACTGCATGAAATATAAAAGATGTTCATACAGTATTGAGTAGGAAGAAGTTTAAAAGAAAAGAAGTTAGTTCTGCTGTGACTTGTGCAGCTTTTGATAGATGTGCCTCCATTAATTTCTGTGGACCTAATTTTGTTTTATGTCGGCATAAGTGAGAGCAGAGGCCTTCCTCCTGCAGCAGCTAAAGTGAAAAATATTTCTATTTTTAAAGCTGAAAGCATTTCTTTTATTTATCATGTGTCACTTTGTTGGCAGTGGTGGTGTAAATGGCACAGAAAAGTTAAATGAGCTATTTATGGCACTGTTTATGACCCTAATGCTCACTGTCACAACAGCCATCAGGCATTGCTTGGGCAGCAGGACTGAGGAAGGCTGAGTTCCTGGGCAAGGATAAGGCTGATAGTATTCACCTTTTCCAACCTAAAGCTGCTAAAAGGACTCTCTTTCTTCTTTATGAATGTCTGATTTTGCTCTGCTTCTGGATGCTTAGTATTTCTAAGACCTAGTATTTATAGACCTCTGTAAAATTACTGGGCAGAGGATTCAAAAGCTGTTACAAGAGAGGAAGAACAGGAAGGAGAAATTGAGAGATTGCCTGAGTCTGTATTGTTCCAGTAAATGCAACCTAAAAAGGGGGTTAGTGTTTGGTGGGACAGTCTGCAGGGCAAGTCCTAGCTCAAATAAACACCTGCTTATGTCTGGAAACCTGCAGAGACATCACACAGGCTGGTAGACAGTTGTCTGAGAAAGATGACAAAGATCAGAGCAGCTCATAGCAGCTTCTCACAGTGCCTCAAAGGCCCAGGTTGCACCCTGCCATGCCAATGTGGGATAAAGAGCTTCCTTTATTTGGTCTTCTTTCACCTTTCTAATGCCTCACTTGTGACGCTGGAAGGCAGGATTGAGGCCAGGAGGGAGGCCTGCTGGCTGACATCCCTTTTGCAGGTAGGGACTATGCAAGGATGGGGGGTGACAAGCAGTGCAGCTGACCCTCCATCCTCAGGGGTGGCTGTGGACTCTCCCCTGGTGAATTTGCAGGGTTATTGGAATACAAGATTATACTTCTTCTCCTCTGTGTTGTAGTAAATCCATTGGTAAGGTGTTTCATGGAGACATTTTGTCTCCCCTCAGAGGAAGAAATTTCCCTACAGCTAGGAAATTTATTCCCTGTAAAATTGAACACGAGAACAAGATTTCCAGAGAGAGCCTGCAGCTGTAATAAAGGATTATTACCAATTTCTTAGGCTGTGTGCACAGTGCTTGGCACTCAGGTGGCAGATCTTGTACGTCCAAAACTCCACAACACAGGGTACACAATGTCAGGGTGCAAAGCCCCCACCCAGCAATGGCTGGCGGTTTCAAGTCCGAATTTCTCTAGCTGAAGATTGCGTTAGAGGCCCTGTGAGGCTTTCCCATGAAGACTAATGAAGCAAGTCAGCGCTTCAATGTTAAACTCAGGTGATGTTTCCTAAATTTCCTAGGAGGCTGGGGATCAAACAACTCACCTCTCTACCTGCAAAGCAGAGAGGGGCTCTTTGTCTCTTTCACAGCAGAGTCGTGACACCGATCGCATTGAAGACTGCTACACGCTCCAAGTGCTAAGGGAGCCATATGAGTACCATGAGCTGAGACAATATAAAATGCTGTAATTTAAAGGCTCTTGTCTTTCGGTTGCTAATGGCTTAATTAAACAATAACATTTAACAGATGTGCTTTTTCTCCTTCAATAATTCACTCCATCTGTGTCAACATAACTAGGCCCAAATTAGCGTGTCAAAATGTAGGTGTTAATGTCTTATTTCTGTTTTTATGTATCAATGTACATTTACATATATATTGTTTCATCTTGTGATGAGATGAATGCCTCCTTAGGAGGAGGTATGGCACACTATGGAGTTTAAAGAGCCTCTCTTAGTTGGTAAAGTAAGAAAAAAAAAGGCAAGATTCCAGAGACACATGCAAATACAGATACCTTGAAGAGAAAATTGGGTACATGTATATTAAGGGTGTTACATATTGAACTACAGGATTTGTGGTTCAGTGCTCTGTAGGAGAGTGAGTATTTTGTGACTCTTTGTTTCTGAAGCAGTTTTTCTCCTAACTTCCCATGCTGGGAAAAAAAGAGCTTGTCTTGCTGTGTGTGAAAGCAGATGACCATCTGAATCTCTAGGTTGGAGAAATGGGAAACCTAGGCATATCTGTGGAGAGCTTTGTTAGTTTATGAAATAGTTTTAATAGCATTGGAGATGAATATAGCTCTCCTGATTGCTATTACTGTTACTTTAAAACACCCTTACATGTGCCAAGTGCTTTCTCAAAGGTGCCTGGGGGGACGAATCTCATTAATATTTACAAATATCTAATTGGTGGGTGTCAGGAGGTTGGAGCATCCCTTTTTTTGGTGGTATCTAGCAACAGGACAAGGGGTAATGGGATAAAGCTGGAACACAAAAACATAAGAAAACATAAGAAAAAACTATTTCACTGTTGAGGTGAGGGTGCCCTGGCACAGGCTGCCCAGGGAAGGTGTGGAGTCTCCTTCCATGGAGGTCTTCAAATCCTGCCTGGATGCGTTCCTGTGTGACCTGATCTAGGTTGACCTGCTTCTGCCGGGCAGTTGGACTAGATGATCTCTAAAGGTCCCTTTCAACCCCTACCATTCTATGATTCTATGAGTTCTCTGAAGACCTTCTAAGCCATGATTCAGATCTGGCAAACCCTTGTGTATGATGGATTGCTACATGTGGAAGCAGTGGCATTGCTGGGGCAGCGCCAACAAAGGCAAGGGGTACAACAATAGCCAGTAGTTGAGACAGGGTGCTGTGGGGTGCTAGGCACAGCCTGTGGCCTCTTGCACAGCTGTGTGACAGATCTCACCGGGCCTTCCCAGCCACGCTGTCCCCTGGGGAGCCTGCAGGCTGTCCCAGAGCCAGCTGGGTGTATGGCAGGGCTGATGAGCAAGCATGGCGTGTTCCTGGCAGCTCCTGAGACTGGTTGTGCAAGCTATGCAAACTCCTCAGCTGGATCCAGCTGGGTGATGTCTGGGCAAGAACACTCTCAGGTCCAGATCCTTTGTTTCCTTACTGTCTGAACAGCTTCTTGTAAATGTTTTTTGCTATGAATTCTCATGAACTGGCTGGGCTACTTGACTTTCCCCTAATTTAATTTGGATTAATTTAATTTTAATCAGTCTGTCTTCTCAGCATCCTATTAACCTTCCAATGAACTCTTCCTATAAGGAGATCGGGGAAGAAGGCAGTCTACATCTGTTCAAATATTAGCCTGCTCTTTGGGTTGCAAAACGTTAGCAGGAAAAAGTTAATGGACATGCTGCATGGTCAGAAGGGGTGGCGGGTGGTGACCCACCCTATTCTCACTGAACATCCCAGCAAAACTGATCTAGTATTTCCCTGGGTCATTTTGGCCCAGCTTAGGCAGGAGTGTGGAAAGCAGCTAGAGTTGTGTCTGCCATGACATTACCAGGCCCTAGCTCAAAAGCATCAGGCTTTGGTGATTCTGCCTGTGATGCTCTGAACCCAAGGGGACACTGCAGGCTCAGAGAAACAGGTGGACCCTAGTAGGCATAAACTGTATTTGACAGAATTAGAGTTGTATTTCCCTGGTTTTCCCTCCTGTTCTACTGCCTAGTTTGCCATCTGCTTAAAAATCCATCCAGACTCTTAACCAAATTCAATTATATATGTATATAAAATAGATTGTCCTCAGTGTGAGCACCTGCCCAAGTAAATTTTGCTGACAATCAACCATGAAATCTTCACAGCATTTCCTCAGAGAGCTGAATCGTGCCTCCATTGGTAAGGTGGTTGCAGGACTCTCCTCTGAGACAGCCCCAAGTTTAATATTTTTTCAAACAAAACAGGGCAGGTAATAGGGCAGCGTAGCTAAGAAAAGTCTTGGGAATATCTGTTTGGTCATTCCTCACTCATCACCAGGAAGATAGCAAGGTGGCTAACTGGAGGTTAGGACAGTGAGGTCCTCAGCATCACAGCAATCAAACGTTGCAGCCTTTCCCTCATTCTGACATGGAAAGACTCCCAGTGACTGCATCCAAGTTTTGACTGCTAAGGACTGACATGTTGGTCACTTCCGTCATTCAGAGTCTATTTCATCTCTTTAAAAATAGATATCCAATGAATGTCTCCATTGGCTATTAAAAGAATAGATACTTCTGAAAAGCAGTGGGGCTCGGCCAGTGGCCTCTGGAAAACTTGTACACCATTTGGCTTAGCTAAATTTGCATTCAGCCTTGCCAGGATTTCTCTCCCGCATAAGCAGCTGATGCATTTGCCACCAGGGCTGTTACACAGCCGTGAACAGGAGGAGAAGGGCTTTGCGTTATCACAACTAGGATGGCGAGTCTTTTATGAAACAGCCTTTTTACTAGTACGCAATCTGCAACGTCAAGTGTGGCACGGAGATATGGATGACGGATGGGTGCCAGTGCCATAGCCCGATGCAGTGGGCTTTGGAGACATCTGCACAGGGTCCAGGAGCTGATGAGATGTCCCTGCAGGTCTCTTGCTTGGAGTCCTCAGCCCAAGCAGAGCCCAGAGGCTTGGGTTGAGGACTGCAGGCAGAGTCCCGCAGGCACAATCCATCAGCTTAGCAGGACCACAGCCCCAGGACACACTGTGTGATGGAGACAGCACCTGTGTGAGATATGCGAGGCCATGTCCACGTTACAGCCAGGGCTTACACCCAACTGCAGACGCCTGCCTGTGCTGCAAGGCCAACCTTAATCTCAAAAGTATAGTCTTCCCTTCTTACTAAGGATAGCCGGCTCTGATCCTGCTGACACTCAGGGCTCTGACAGATGGGCTCCGGCAGCCTTAGCGGTGAGGCTGAGGGTGTCACAACCCCCCCTGTTTCCCCATGCCAGGGTGCTCCTGGGCCACTGCCACAGCTTTTCTGGGTGATATGTGAGGGCAGTGCCTTAGCACATTGCCTGCAACACTGGCAGAGCCTGTCAGCCCTTGCTTCAATGACTCCAGGCTCAAGTGGCATTTTACCCACAAGTGGGCATCTTCACTAGGGGGGCCTGGAGAACATGGTGAAGGCATTGCATGAGACTGGCCACCCCTCTTGCTAATGACTACTCTAATACCTGTTCCAGCTCTGCTGGCTTTGTGATTTCGGCACTGCTGTGTGCTTACACGAATCCAGTGGTGCTGGACTGCCCTTGGAGGATCAGAGTTCAGTCAGTAAAACATCGCTGGCAGAGCATCCTCGCAAAGTCAGCCCCTCGGAAATTAAGAGCTGCTAAAAAGCACATAGGTTGCGTAACTTTAATTGAACATCCCCTACAAGACACAGACTTTAATTGCTAATGCAATTGAATGCACATTAATCCCAATCAAGTTTCTCTATCAGTGCGTAGGATAGAAAGCTCATTTGATAGCCACTACTGAATACAATATTTTCTCATTTCCCCATCTTGTCCTTTCTTTACCTTTCAGTTCAATTCCATTATTTTCTGCCTAAGCAATCCCAATTCTCACTCAATGAATCATCAGGTTTGTCCTCATCACCACCTGTCTGCCACCTCCCAGTCACTCCCAGTGTTCATGGCTGTGATAAGCTTTCCTGGGTCCCTCAAGGATCAAGTCTGCCCATATTAATCTGCTCCAGGCTGAGTAATCCCCCTGACTAAACCTGGTCACTAGGTCTCTCTTCTTCCACCCACTAGTCTGCATCATCTGCTCCTGGGATAGCCCAGGCAGGTCAGCAGGACGTAGTGGGGCGGGGATGAAGCAGGCTGGAGCCTGGAGGGATGGAGGACCTCAAAGTTCATTCTCTGCCTCAAAATCACCCACCCTTAAACCAAGCACATCTAAGGTAGGAGTAAACAAAAACCACTTATTTGCAGTTTGTGGAAGCATCCTTCTCTCAGGCAGAGTCACCAAACCACTTTCTGCCATTGCTCGCCCCTCTGGTTTAGTGAGGCAGATATCCCATAGGCACGGCTCAAAGCCACTTGTACCTGCCCAGCCAGAAAACAGTGTTAGCCAACCATTCCTTGGAGGCCTGATTGAACTATAAGCAAATGACTAATCCATTGTGAAGCAAAACTCTCTTTTCCTCATCATGGCCACGCAGGCGGATCACAGACTGACATCTTATCTCCCTGCGACTGTGTGCGTGACAAAGCCATGTAACTGAGATTATTTTGCTCAAGTTAATAATCTCAGATGCCTGAGATTAGTGCACACAGCTCATACATAGTCTTTGTCTGAGAACAAGCACTCCTTCTCTGAGAGAGACTGGATTTGGGAGGCTGTCCACTGTCACTGTTTTTTTCAGGATGTGGTGACTCAGGGCCACCTTGATACGCCATCTGCTCTGTGTCCTCGTTCCTTCACACGGTCACTCTGAGCATCCTCTCGCTCTGTGGTTGTTAGCAGGGTGAGAACAGGAGGCTCTGAAGAAACTGTACCCCTGCTTTCAATCCCAATATCTGTACTAGGCCTGGGGTTGCCTGGATGGAGACCCCAGAGCTAGGCAGTGGCACAGAGCGGGAAAGTAGCACGAGACTTGGGGAGGATGAAATTGTTGGGGAATTCCACCGAATTACTAAAGCTCTTACACACATCTTAACATATGGTCTTGTTTTCCAAAGGCATATACCTAGCCCAAATTTGTGAAGATTTTCACAGGAACAGCAGAAGGCACACCCCAAAGGCCTCTTGCACCTGCCAAATTTCACAACTCCGCTCCAAACCATGGAAAAATAGAGCTCGGAAAGGTCACTGATATTTTTAGCCTGACTTCGTAAGGAAACACAGCTATGCAATCACGCTGCTGCTCTCTCCCTTTGCATTCCCCACTATGACGTTGGAATCGTTGGCCAGCCTCAGCCAAATTTGACAGAGGAATGGAAAGCACAAAGTTCCTCCAAGCTTCATGAAAACAGGAGCTGGGCAAAGCAGAGATCCTGATAACGTCAGTGAGAAGGGAAGCAGCAGGCGTTCAGCCTTTACTGGGCAACGGATTAAATATCTGTCATCTTCTTTAGCAATAGGTTCCCAGTGGATACATTTTGATTGCATCATATGTCAGCAGCTCATAGTCTCTGGGGCCAGAGCTGATGTGCTCGTGAGGATGAGCCCGGGGGTCTTTTTTCCCTTTAAGAGCTATAGCAGCTGAGGGAGTCCCTGTAGTGATGGCCTCGGTGCAGCTTTGCAGATGGTGTTATCTTCTCTTGCTTGGGTGTAGTCAAATATTTGAGTGGCTTTGTGTTAAATCTAATGTCTTCTGTCATCTCTAGAACCTGAGGATTTTGCTGGAGTATTAGCCAATATTTAAAAAAGGATGCCTGATATTTGAGTAACCTAATTTATTTGCAAACCTCAGTGTAAATATAGGCTAATTATTTTCTCACTTTAATGACTTCTTGCGTTTTATGTGGCATATAACATCCTGAGAGGACATAAAAGATGTCATACAAATATGAGGTTATTAAGACAAAGATTTATTTGTAGCATTTGAAGGAAGCATGTTTTGTGCCTGAAAGCAAATCCCCTTGGGATCCCAAATCAGCAGCAGCCCAAAGGCAGCAGGACTGTGTCTTTGGCCCCAGGAATGAGCCGGGCAAGCACCTATGTCCCTTATCCCCAAGGGGCAGCCTGAGTGAAGGAAGCCTGCTGGGAGGCCACGTGTCGAGGTGAAAAACAATGGCAGTCCTACCTTTGAGTGCCTCAAAACAGAGATTAAACAGAGCTCTGCAACTACAAGGAGCCTTTAATAGAGCAACAAGGAAGGTCAGCAAACAGGAGGAGGAAGAACTCGAGAGGCATCCAAGTGTCAAGCTGGTCCAGGCTGGCTAATGCAAACGCCTATGGGGCTCTGCCAGGATGTTCTCAGGTATTACATTGCAAATAAGGCTCTTACCAGAGTAGTTAACCTCCCAGGACGGATGCAGGCTTGGGTCACTTGCCATGTCAACATCTTCTGATCCTCAGATGTGTGGGTTTATGCTTGGCTCTGCTCAGTTGAGTATTTTTCACTCTGGCGATGCTGAACTGCAATATCTTTTGTTACTAACATATTCCCCAGCATCTGTGTCACCCACAGGCCTGAAGAGCAGTGATCCTAGGTTTTCTCCTAAGAAGTTACAAAAACTATTAGGTGTAAGGGGCACAAAACAAATTATTCCTGAAGTGGCCCACATGCAATGCACACAAGAGAAGAGGGTTCCTATTCACTATTTTAAGACATAGACATTAAGCAGCTTGTATTTGCTTAATTTAATTTAATATTGACTAGTGGTGCCATTCTGGTTTCCAAGTTGTCACACAATACCAGGTCCAAGGCTTTTTATCCCTTTCACCAAAATTTAGCAGCTCACCAAAGACATCCAGTTAGTTTGAGGAAGTTCATTTTATATAAACCAGGTGGACTGGCATCATTTTTAGTGAACTCCTTTAGTGAACTGTGCCAGCTGTTGCATTATTTGGTCTGTTTCTTACCTCACTTTACTACTTTGACTCTTAACTCTGTCCTGCAATAGAACCCTGAAGCTGTTAGTGGGAGAGTCGTGGCAGCTTGTATAGAAATTACTTGGATAATTTCCACTACTGTAATTTCCTTGTTTTGTGCCATTCCTAATCCAAAAGCAAACGACAATGCACTTTACAAGTATGTTTTTATTTCACTGAAAGGTCTTCAGCAAAGCAACAGAGCTGTGATGTTTTAGGAAGATCTGAACGTTTTGCTTAAACAAAGCGCAGTTTTTCCAAATCAGTACACTGGGCATTTTAATTTGTGTAAAAAGGCAATCTCCAATGTTTGGTCAGTACCTTTGTGGTCACCTCTGAGTAGGATGAGTGAGGAGAAGATACACAGTGATGCTTCCCAAATTATTACCCTCCCAAAATTGCTGCCATACGAAGCCCTGGCACCTTGCGTGGTGCCCGCTAGCCTTTTTCTGGTTCGGTTGCAGTAAGTCCCACCAAAAGAGAAGACAGACCTCATAACTGACATCCCATATACCTGGTGGTCAGAGGAAAGGTAAAGGTCTTTTCAAATCAATTAATTGTAAATAGGAAAGGAGAGGTGCCCATGTGCTCGGTGTTCATAGTGGAGCAAACAGCAGTCTTTCTGTCCAGGAAAATAGGGTGACTTGGTATTCCTGAGTTGACCTTGGTTTATACCACCATTCTTTACAACCCTAGGAGAAAGAAATCAACTTTTAAATGCGAGCTGTAGCAGTTTGTTTACATCTGGCAGCAGGGGGGCTGCAATAGCAACAGCAGCAGGGCTGGGCGCAGGTGCTGGTGTTTCGGAGCATTGAAGAGGCCGCAACAAAGCAACCTCTGTGGCTGGATGTCAGCTATTCCACAAGGGAAGAAAAAGTAATAGGAATCACTGGTTTACCTCCTTAGCCAAAGGGTAGCAATTTCTGTTGCCATAGCTCACACTGGCTCTGTGGAAGTGAGGAGGCTACCAGGAGGCTGGTGTGGTGTGAAGGGGGAGCGGGAAGATTTTTTTATGCACATCCCTGGACTAGATATGCTACCACTGGCCCCACGGCCTGATGACCTTTTGCTTAGCTGGTGGTTTGTGGTCCTAATTGCCAAATCCTCAGTGTGAGCAGAGATTACTTTTTGTAATCAGACATCATGAATGGAGAGTACTTTTTTTTTAATGTGGTGGTTGTTCTTGTGATAGAGGGAAGTATTCTCCCATCATGAACTTGAGACTGAGAGGAGACACAATCAGTCTCTACAACTACTTGAAAGGAGGTTGCAATGAGGATGGATTGGTCTGTTTCTCCAGTAATGAATGATGTGACACAAGGAAATGAGCTCAAGTTGGACCACGGGAGGTTTAGACTGGCCATTAGGAAGAACTTTTTCATGGAGAGGGTTGTTAAGCATTGGAACAGGCTGCCCAGAGAGGTGGTGGAGTCACCATCCCTAGAGATACTCAGAAGATGCATAGATGATGTGCTGAGGGACATGGTTTGGTTTAGTAGCAGGCCTGGCAGTGTGAGGTTAGTGGTTGTACTTGTAGATCTTAAAGGTCTTTTCCAGCTGAAACGATTCTATGATTCTATGAGGAGGTGGCATGTCTCAATCTCTGTTTTTGTTACAGCCAAATGCAAAACCTACTGTTTTCTGTTCTTATCATATAAACCAGACCTCTGAGTAAAGGTAGCAAAACCCCCACTATGTACTATGGAAGTATTCCATTGAATGTCTATCCTATCATCACTTGGCCTGATGGTCTGGGTACTTTATCTCCTTGACAACAGACATCTAGCGTGGAGAATCCCATGGTGGGTCACCAGATGCTGCGGGGTCTGTCTGTCTGGGTGGGCAAGAGGGCTCAGCCCAGAGCGAGAGGCGATCAGCCTGTTATTGGGGTGTCTGCAAGGGGACGCAGGCAGTTTGGAGCCAGTCTGCCTTCATCCCTCCTCTGCTCAGCCCCAGGTAAGTCTGAAAAGACACAAACCGCAACAAAATGAACTTTTCTGCTTTTCAAAAGTGTAAAAACTCAGTGCGACGGAATAATTAATGCAGCTGATTAAAGGTGAAGATTTCACATTAACAAAGGAAGATAAGCATTTAATTTCCAGCCTTATTGCATTTCAGACTTGAATATTGGTTCCAAAGGTGGCTGCAGACTTATTTGCCTTTCTGTATATGTATGTGCGTAATATACATATGTACGATTGCAATCTCCTGCCATGCTTTAATAATATACTTAATTGCTTTCTGGCCCCACCTCAAGCTGTCTAAATTCATTTCACAGGGAAAAGATTATTTGCTGTTGGCCTTTAGCAAATAAATTGCCTGCCATCCTTAATCTGAGTAATAAAAGGTACTGCATCAGCCCGCTCGCAGTCCTGCACATTGCATCTGCTTCCACACAAAGTATTACTGACAGCTATTTTCCTTGTGCCATCCCCAGCAAATGGAGTCAGCACGTAATGCAAAATGTAAACCCAACAGATTTGCTGGGAGTCGGATTCCTTGTCTCCCATTACTCTCTCTGTGGCACTAAACAAATTATTTGCATATGACATTTGCATTACATATTACATCCAACATGCTATCTTTTTCAAATGCCATGTATTATCCTAAATGATAAATGTACGGGTGCAATACTGGAATCATCTCACATGTTTGCATATATACATACCTACACACAGAGGCAGGCAGGAAATATACCCCTATGTCCGTGTGCCTGCAGTCATGGAGGCTGTGGCTATGCTTCATACTTGTGTTAATAAGTTTTATACATCAGGATACAAATTGAGCTGGAAAGGGGTGGAAGACAGTTAAAAGTGAAAGAGAGACTAGTGCTCAGGTTGGTTGGATTTTTCCATCTGAGGAGCCACTCTTGTGATATTTTGCATTAAGAGAGGGCAACAAGAGGCAGGATTGACCACAGATGGCAGGAACACGCAGCCCCTCACTCTCATCTCTTCCATGTAGGGGGCTGTGGGGATGGAAAAGGCCCACTGTAGTTCAAATGTCATGGCCAGGCAATTCCCAGAACATCAAGTGTGAGGCTGCAAAGATGAGAAGCACATAATATTTTTTAAAAGTAATCCATTGGGAGGAATGCTCTCCTGAAGATACCATCGTCTCCTCCTTGGGGTACACACTGTGCACCTGTGCTTAGGCACTTAGGTGGCTGTGAGTGTCTTTGGTGGAAGAACTCAGGGCATTGAAAACTTCCAGATTTCTTTTCTTTTTTCTTTTTTCTTGTATATATATATAACAGGAGGAAGGGGTAGGAGGTGACATTTTTTCTCTGATAAATATCAGACACATTCCACATTCAACTTACCACAAAATAAGGACAATGCCAGCAAATGTCAGTGCAGATTTTTTTTCCATAGCCTCCTTTTGTACTGATTTTGTTCAGCTCCTCATCAAGTGAGCAGCCAGAAAGGGCATGAAATTGTGAGAGGTGGAACATGGTTGGGACTGTGACACAGTGTGCAGCAGAGAAAATTGATCAACGTTGGCTGACAACAATGGCAGACACAGAGATATGTGTCTGTGTATGGATTGGGTCAGGTCTTCAACATACTTCACAGCTGGTCCTTATTTAAAGCCAGGCAGACATGAAAACATATGGGATGTTGCTGGATTGCCTGTTTTAATGAGGGTGAAATACCATTCTTCACTCAGGCAGTGGGAGGTGGGCACCTTCTCAAAGGCAGGAGGTAAAGGCAGTAATTAAAGTAAATGGAAATAAGCTGATGAGCTCAGGAACAGCAGAGCAAGAGGGGAGGTGAGGGCCCATCAGGGGAGAGCTCTCTTTACTCCTCATGAGAGAGAAGTGCTGCATCCACCTCCCGCTCCATCTAGCCTGTAGTATCTCCTGTGAGAAGCATCCTCTGGCCAGGATGTGAAATCAGAGATTTGCTCTGTGGTTGCTCCTGAGCCTCCCTCTTGTACTGGCTCTGCGTTTGCCTTCTGTGTGAGAAACAGAGGCAGTTACCCCGCTCTTTTTTCACCTGTGCTGTTTTCCAGGATGAGCCAAGTGATGCTCAGCTGCCTCCCTGCTGCACCTGCAATGAGGTCTTTTGGTCACACCAGGAGCTGGACCCGAACAGCCTGGAGCTGCCCATTTACTCATGATAACATCCAGCAGTGCCATCCCCATGGCTAAACATGCATCAAAAGGACAGCACTGAGTCTTTCCAGGTACAGGGCAACATTGTGCATAGCACAATAACCTCAGACAGATCATCCCACTGATGTGGCTCTTCTGCTTGTGCCTCCATTGACTCGTGAGCTGACTCAGGTAGATCAATGTGGCTGGTGCTGCACTGCTAGGGGAAAAAAGGCAGGCAAAGGAAGATGGGCTGGGTAGGCTGGGAATATTGGCCTGGAAAAGAGATAGCTGCGAGGCATGGGTGAGTGTGAGAGGTCTGTGAAAGGAAGGGAAATGGGGAAAATTGGTTTAAAAAAACAGGTATTTCAGTACTTAATTGCCCTTTGAGATATTTGGCACAGGATGGTGTGGGTGCTGGGAGCTTTGTAAGTAGTCAGAAAGCAGCTAGACAAATTCAAGAAAGCCAAATCCTTCAAGGGCTGCTACACACAGAGCTGTCACCCATGAGCTGCCAGGTGGGCTTGCCCTGGAGCAGGCTTGTGTCATGCCTGCACCTCACGTCCTCCCTAGACATCTGCTCCGCTGCCGGGTAGGGGCCGGTTGGGCCTGGCTGCCCAGGACAGCTGTTTTCTGTTCTTGCAGCCCCGCTGTGCTGTTTTGACATTCCTCCTGAGTGAATCACCTCAGCCAGCTTTGCCTCCTGGAACTAGAGATTGCAACAGCAGAGTGGAGGGGACCCCCCACGGGTGCTCAGCCCACAGGCTAGGCCGAAGTTTCCCCCTCAGCTACGTGAGCCCCACATTCTGTGGAGGCTGAGCATATTTACATCCACGCCACACATGAAGGCTGCACAAACTGATTGCATGCTAATCAACAGACTGCTTTTCAGATTGCAAAATACTCTAGAATATGCTGCATACATTGGAGGGTGTCCAGAGATGGGCAACAAAGCTGGAAATCTATGGGTCTGGAGAACAAGTCTGATGAGGTGTAGCTGAGGGAGCTGGGGTTTTTTAGCCTAGAGAAGTGGAGGCTGAAAGGAGACATGATCACTCTCTATAACTACCTGAAGAGGAATTGTAGCCAGCTGGAGGTCAATCTCTTTTCTCCAGTAATGAACAATAGGATACGAGGAAATGGGCTCAAGTTGTGCCAGGGGAGGTTTAGATTGGACATTAGGAAGAACTTTTTCACCGAGGGGGTTATTGAGCATCGGAATGGGCTGTCCAGGGAGGTGTTGGAGTGACCATCCTTGGAGATATTTGAAAGACATATTGATAAGGTGCTGAGGGATATGGTTTCGTTTAGTGATGGGCCTGGCAGTGTGAGATTAGTGGTTGGACTCAATGATCTTAAAGGTCTTTTCCAACCATAATGGTTCTATGATTCTACGCATTTCTCCCAGGACTCCTAACTTGCTCCAGCCCATTTTTTTCTTGGGAGTAAGGTGGCTTCCATTTGGCAATGGACTATTTTGCCCCTTGTGAATATCATGAACATAAATGATTCATGTCAAATTTAAGAAAAAAAACAACAAAAAAACGAATTTTGTAGTTTCTCAGCTGGTGCCTTTCGATGCTGTTTCATTGTGCAGCTTGATAACATCTAACAAAAATCGTTCCAGAAAACTTCCTGGCATTGCTGCAGCCTGTAGCTCTGGGCTGAGAAACACTGAGGCTACAAGGAACTCTGAACTTGACTAAGCTCACAGGGATATAAAAATAGAAAATCTCGTAGCTGGGTGCTCAGACCCACTGCCTGCTAACAGCAAGTGAGCTGGTTTTAATTTTAGAGGTGCAAATTAAACCACAAAGCAACAAATTGTGAACAAAAACTAAACCACACAGGTGAAACTCCTCAAAATGGAAGTATAGGGAAGGGAAGGCAAGGCAAGCTGTACTGTCTGGGAAGAGGCTCCCCAGAGCCTTGCTGCAAGAGCCCCTGAGGCTGTCCCTGGAGAGGTCCCCAAGGATGCTTGTGGACCAGCCAGGGGCCAGCTGGCTTATCAGGCTCCTGGCAGCTTTAATTGCACTACATCTTTGATTTTTCCTCCTTCCTCCCCATCTTTCTCACAAAGTGAGTCTCTCGGGACACATAAGAGGTGACAAGGAGAGGCACACTGCCTTGGCAAGCCCTCGGGAAGCCCTGTGGAGTGGAGATGGATGAGTGAATCCATGGACTTTACCCTTTATCTTTCCAGGCACAGGAGCCTTGTCTGGCCAAGGGCTGGCTGAGGCCACCCCTTCAAAATCACACAGGAAAGGTAAAGGTGCTGCACACCACAGCCCTTTCCCAGGACTCAGCTGTCTCCTCCAGCTGCTGGCTCCATGTCTGAGCTGGCAGAGCTATGGATGGCAGGAGCTGCTGGAGGGGCTGTGCATGCTCCCAAGCGGGCAGAGGAGACCCAAAATCTCACTACTTGTTTTGGGAGGGGGAAATGAAGAAGAAATGGCTGGCAGAGAGCCTGGGCAGTTTTGTCAAGGCAACCAGTGTGGGGAGCAGCAGGGATGGTGGCTGGGGTGTACCCCTGTGTGGTCACACTGTCTCCGCTGTCACGCATGTCCTTGACTCAAGGCTCTCACAGCCTCCCATGGGAGGGAGCTGGATGCATTGATGGCCTACCCTCACTGGGTAAATGGCAGTTATCCTGCCCCGAGGCCATGGCCAAAGGGCAGGGTGAAAGGGACCAGATTTTCCCTTACCAACTGCATCGAGGGCATGGCCAAGGCAATGGTGCTTGGGGCATGACGAGAGCTGGTGGGGTCCAGGTTACAAGGGAGCATCACTTAGCACCAGGAATCAGCTCCAGCTTAAGAATCTTACAGTCTAAGAAAAGCATTTTTTCGTTTGGTTTCTGCTGGAAAGCCCTGGGTGCATACCTCCAGCTCCAATTTGACATGTAAATGCAAATCTGGGGTTCCCAGGCTCTAGCACTACCTGGGGCTGCAGCAGCATCCTAGATGCAGGCATCAGCAATGAATCTTGCATCTTGAGTCTCTTTACTTAATTTATTCTTAATGAGAGCTGGAGTTGCCTCTGTATGTAAATCACCCTGATCATTGTAGTTTTGCTACAGCACAATCTGCTTTCATGGGGCTTTGAAGCCATGAAGGTAGTTGTTGCCACCAGTGTGTACATGTGTATTTACAGATGCTGCACAGGCCAGCTATTCTCAACTCTCCACAGACAACAACCCCACTGCACACTATATAATAATACAAGAAATTCAGAATTTGGAGGCTTTGCATCTCCACATACAGAGCAGGTGAGGGACCTGAACTGTTTCAAGGCAGTGACTAGAGTTTTTGCTGGAAGGAGTATCTGTTTCCCAACACACCTTGCTCATAGTGAAAACACCTTCTGTAGCATCAGTAGCTTGGTACAAGAAGTTTTCTAACCCAAAAGCATTCTATTTTAATGCTTTTTAAAGTTATTGGCATGAAATAAGAGATAGGTATTATTTCCTTCAGTCTAGAACAGCTTTTTCTAAAGAAAGCCTTTGCTCCAGTCCAGGCAAGCAAGTTTCTGTTCCTAAAACCAGCATTTGCACCAGGGCTGGAGCAGCAGCGAGCAACTAGCAGAAATGCTGAGTACACTCAGGCCTTAGAGCACCCTGAACAGAGCAGGGCAACATCAGCCTCGGTGAGACAAGAGAACTCCAGATTCCAGAGACAAAGCACAAAGACCTGCTGTTGGAGAGAATTATGAGAGGAGCAAAATAATAAATCTGCAAGGCTTTGTATATCCAACAGGAATAACATTTCAGACCTGCAATAACACATAGCATGAAACTCGGCAGTGTTTGAGATGCTAATGTATCTCCATTGCCATGTTTCTTCTAAGATTTGCTTTGTGCTGAAGGGCTGCCGTCAGAAAGCCTAAGTCAAAACCTTCAGGTTTATGAAACAAAAAGGTCTTTATAAATATTTTTTCATTATTTCAGTAAAATGATATGTCTGGTGCTCGTTTAAATGTCCCTGGCTGGTCTTGGGAAGAGGAAAAAAGCAGGGCTCTCTGACGCAAGAGGAGTAGAAAGCATCAGTGGCAGCTGCATGTCCTTGTCTTGGCCAAGCAGGACACGAGCCATGAGCCCACAGCCTGAGTCCTGGAAAAAAACATTGCATCCTGAAACGTGCTTAGATGAAAACACATGCCAGGGCTGAAGGGCAGGTCAGATGAGGGCAGAGAAAAGGAGTCGGGGGCTTTCATCTCCTCCCCCGCTTTAGTAGGAGGCCTCGATGTTTGACAGAATTCTACATATCTCAAAATCCAACTGCCTTGCTGAAGAAGTTCAGGGTTATTTTTAGGCTTTTGGGATTGTTTTTTGTACCCAAAAGCTCTCTCCAGGACTACAAATAGGGGCCATCTGGAAAGCTTGTGTTTTATATTTGCTTTTGACAGCCAGCCCTTCCCAGGGAGCTGGGGAGGATCTGCCCCAGCCCCATTTCCCCACACAGGGCAATGGCACCAGCAGCAAAGTGCTGGCTGAGCAGCCACCCCACGTTGCAGGGATGGAGAGCAGCCTTGCTGGTGGCCCTGGGGTTTGCAGAGGGAGCCCCAGAGTTCTGTACCACAGGTGCCTGCGTGGCAGCCCCACCGACTGGGGCCTGCTTTAGGAGGGTGAGCTCCTGCTTTCCCCCTTCCCCGAAAGGACCAGGATGGAAACATCTTGATCTGATCTTCTGGGGCTTTTTGATGGTTTGTTTTTTTTATGCTCTACACCAAAGCTGTGCTGGAAGGCACAGTGTGTGTCATGGGGACCAATATGTGCCTGCCAGGGCCACGCGTGCGGCCTGCGCTGAGCTCAGCGAGCATTGCAGTGACATGGCTGTGCATCAGTGAGGGTGGGGAGACAGAAAGCCACTTCTCGCATCTGAACATCTCAAAGGGATCATTTACAGCCTTTTGAAGGGATTCCAAAGATTTTTGTAAAAAATATTCCAAAGCTTTGAACTGGGGCTGGTCCTTGAAATGCCAGGTGCTGCATCTGGCAGGGCTCATGAGCTCAGCACAGGGTGAAGCTCTACAGATGAGTTGCAAGGAGATAAAACCAGATTATGGTAATGGTTTCTTCTGGCCTGAAGATGAATGTGTCAGTCAGCGGGAGAGCTCTAGGCATTGCAGGGAGCAGGATGGAGATTAGCTTGGTAAAACCAGGGCATGGCAGAGGCTGTGTGTCCCTGCATGGAGAAAACAAGGGTGTCCCTAAAGCTGTACCTCCTTCCAAGTATCCTCCACCAGTTTTGACATCCAGACGAAGACCTGCAGAGGACACGGGAGATGAGAGCTGTGGGATGCCATGCATCACGGCCCTCCTTCCCACTCCTTCTTGGCTGAGCTTGGAGCTGTGCGTTTGCCCGTCCTGCTTGGCTGAGCTGGGCATGCATGGAGATGGGTGGTAGGGAGGAGCTCTGAAAGTCCATTGCGATGGCCCCACTTTTACAGCCAATTAATATTGAATCACATTTGAACAGGCTGCAAACCAAAGGTTATAGCACTGCCAGTGGAAGAAACCCAGCAGGAGCAGGTGTCAGCAGGCCTGACTCCAGGTACCATCAGCTACGCCGGCTCTGAAGCAGATGGCATGGAGAAGTGGAGGCTCTAAATTAGCGAGCTTTGGCTTTATTTAAAGCAGGAGACAAAAAATGCTACAGATATTTGACCTAAGATGCAGGCCTATAGCCATGCTCTTTCCCTGTGTGCTTCTGTGGGGCTGCACTAGGCTGTCACCTCAGGCACGGTGCAGGTTCCAGCTCTATATTTATCACAGGGGGAGATAAGCCCTGTGCTGCTCATGAGTTATGCCTTCTGCTTTGTGGTTACCACCTGCCAACGACTAGTGAGATGTTTGTTATAAAATAGATCTGGTTTTAGAGCAGGAGACCAATTGCTGGCCATCTCCTGGTTGTCTCCAGAGAGGCACGTGGCTGCACACCAAACCTTTCTGCAACCTCTGAGGCAGGTGGTGGGAAGGCAAAGAGGACTTTTCACCTTTAAACTTTTCCATGAGGCACGGCCAGGTGACTGGCAGCAGTAAAAGCTATTCGCAGCGTGGGCTGGGTGAGGACAGGCCAGTGCCATCAGGGCTCCCCGGCAGCCCACAGCTGACACAGCTCTGCCCCACAGGGACTGTGCTGCTCTGGCCCCAACTCCTGCAGTGGGCACACTGCTCCATGCTCCTCCCCACAGCCTCTGGTTTCTCCGCAGTCTAATATTTTCCATTTGTGCATCCAAAAAAAACCACAGCCCAGCTGGACTGGAGAGTCCTCCCTACCCTAATGCCCTGGGGCTGCAAATATCCCCCTCTGGCAAAGACCTCCAGCCAGGGCTCTGTGCTCCCCACTACCCTGAGAGGCAGCTCCTGGCCCCCTAACGCTGGCTCCTCAGGGCAGCTGAGTGCTGGGAGGAGGGATTATGCTTTGCCCATCTCCAGACACGTGGCCATGGAGCTGCCAGGCGTCTGTCCTAGCAGCCAGGAAAGGCGGTGGAGGATGCAAACAGCATCCATCCTGTGTGTTGAAGTACAAACCATCTGACTGGAGTTGCGTGCCTCCCTCTGAAACATCTGGGAGAAAGGAAAGCCATGATCTGAGGCTGCCTTTGGGCTGTTTTGCCTCCTCAGGGCTGTATCCCATGGCATGTTTTTGGGAAGTGTGGGTTTGCATGAGGGGAGGTTTCCCAACAGGAAAGTCAAAGGTAGGAGGAATGGCTCGAGGTGCCAGACAACCACCACAGCAGTGATGGCCTTGCCAAAGGGGAAGCTGCAGGGGTGCAGCTGCATAGCATCTACAACAAAGAGCATGCAGCGTAGCCAGGAAGCTGGCAAGCACAGCAGCAGCCTCCCTCCTCCCCAAAAGCTCCTGAAGAAGTTCAAGCCCCGGTTCTTCAAAGGACATGAGGGATCCTGATTATTAACATAACTTGCATAGTCATCACCAGGAAACTGCCCCATCACATGATGAAACAGAGCTGGAGGCAGGAAATAAGGAGCTGGTATCACTTTCACCAGGATGGCTGTAGGAGTGATCTGCTAATTCATTAAGAAAGCCAATGGTGTTCAATGCATGCCTTAATGATCTGGAAAGAAGTGAGCTGTGAGATGGCAAATCTGCAGATGGCCCCAAATTGCTGCAGTTGCTCAGGATGAGGCTGTGAAGAACATTTTTCATGTAGAGGCCCCTGCCCAAGAACTTGGCTGCTAATTTGGAGTGTGGGGGGAGTACAGTACAGGGTAACAGGTATGAGGAGCAGGGAGTGAAGGGCAGACAGGAGCTGAGGGTGAAGAGATGGGAAAGATTTTCCTGAGGCACAGCCCCCCAGTGGAGGTCTGAACCCTTATCTTCTTAACTCTGCTCCCACAAATCTGCCCCTGACTCACCAAACCCAAAGAGGGCTGCTGCTGTTTTGCAAACATCAGTGAGACTTTCACCCAACTCTGAGTTTCAAAGCACCAGCTGGAATCAAAACAGGCAATTTGGCTGGGCCAGAAATGCTGGCTTTCCCACATGCTCCCTATGCAGCTGAGTGATGTCTGAGCAAGGCATATGATGGCACTTGAAGTAGGCTTCATCTCTCCATCCATGAGCTCACAGTGGGACCCTCTTCCTCACAGTCTGTTGCTGCATGTTGAACCTTGACAAGTCCAAAGAACGCAAAAAATTATGTGGAAATATATAATCAGAGCTCAGTCATAACTCCATATCTCTATATCTCTCTCTATACCTATATATCTATACATCTATGTATGTATATAGACCATCTATATATGAGGAGAGGAGAGGAGAGGAGAGGAAATTTGCTTTCTGCCAACAACAGATGCCAGAGCCTCCCTTTGGAACAGGCACAAATCCTGAGGAAAAAAGCGTCACAAGCCACTTCCTCTTGGACCAGAAAACAATAGCTGTGTGCTAAGAATCTGCTGCATCCAGACACAGACTTAAATGAGCTCTATTGCACAGCATGACACCAGCATCCCCATTTTTCCTGAAGATCTTGGTTGACCCACCTCACATTCAGGACCTGACTCAGCAAGATGGGGAATTTACACCAACTGAACCCCCAGTTTCTGTGGGCTTAAATATGAGCTCAGCAGCATGTGAGCCTGACAGATCAGTCTGTATGAAACACTAAGGCTCAGTCCCTTTGCACTTTCAACTTGCTTAAAGATGTTGCTGTGTGTGTGCTAAGATGCTGTGCTGAACAGCACCTTGTAATGCCGTGGTTGCTGTGTTAGATGGTGTTATCTTGTACATGGGGGGAGCTGTCAAAACTCAGGAAGATGAATTGGGTATAGCTTCAAAAAGCATGCCTTACCATCACATTTCCACATATATAGTAGTGTCATGGTAGCAGCAGCAAAGTGATAAAGCTGAGTCTCGAGGTAGCTCAGCAGGAATGAATAAATCTTCATAATTGACAAGCTCTAATAATAATAAATACACAAAGAGTTTATTTCTCCCTCTATCCAGTTAGAAAATGACTACATGGGAATCCTCGCCAGCAACTGGGACTCTTCTAAATAATTACCAAGTCAATCCACTCTGCAACCTCTGCCAGCTTCAGCATCTCAATAATTGAAAAGGTACCACTTGTAGCTAATGGCAAAGAGAACAGATGTTTCCCCTTGGAAGCCTTATCTTTCTTCCTTCCCTTCATTTCCACTGCCTTATGCCAGACTATGCCTGAGTATCTCCCAGTTATGCCAGCATACCTGTTCCAACAGGTCACAGAGGCAAAGCCCCGTGCAATCCTGCATCCCAGAGTGCATGAGGGATGTATCTGCAGAAGCAAAGCCGGGTTTAGTGTACTGAAAGTGATCACAGTCATTAGCTGAAGTGAAGCAGCAGCATGTTCTCAGTAAGTTGGCTTAATACCCTTATCTATTTTTCTCCTGGTGCCCATCACTTGAATGCCAGGCAGGACAAAATGCACAGCCACGTGCTCAGGCTGGCCAGGGGAGGAACCTTCAAAGCTTTTCCCACCTCAGCTTGGGGGTGGCTCAGACACAAATCTGTGATTCATTGTCTGCTAAAAGTCTGTACACCACTCTTAGCCCTGACACTGGTCTGGGCCACACTCAGCCTCTATGTTCTTCAGGTATGAATTCTGAGGGTTGCTCTCCCAAGGGTGGAATCATCTTGACAGTGCCATTTCGGTTTTCTCTGATGTTATAGCTGTTATGCACGTTAGCAGCACTCAATCAGCCTTAGCCATCTTAAGGTGAGATGTAAGATATAAATGCAATGTTACATGGTGCTTCATTTATCACAGCATCTCAAAAGGCAGCGTGTTTGCTGCTGGTTAAAATTTGGTTTACTCTGTCAAATGGGGTCGTTGCTGTTTGCAAGCATTGGACACAGTAAACATGACAACTGGAATGCTGCAGGTCACTAAAGGATGTTGGCAACAAAGCCACAGGCATTTACTGCCTTAAAAGGTTTCCTTGCATTCAAAGCTCAGGATTTATGATACCATAGTACCCTGGATTTGCACAGAAGATAAACAGAGTTGCTGGATTTGGTCTCAGCAATGCTTAGCCCTCATGCACCTGATACATGCATCGACACGGTTTTATGCTTGGTTGAGCTACTGGTGACTGATCACTCCTGCATGGTGCCCCAGGGATGAATGTGGTCTGTCTGGGGACAAATGTGAGCAAGTTCAAATTTAAGCTGTCCTAAGCCAGCCAAAGCCCAGCTGTCTCATGGAGCTAGCATAGGTAGGGCACATAAGAAGACAGTGTGGCCAGCGTTATCTTCATCTGCCTTTGACTCCACAGACCAGGTATCCATTTATAGAGGGGCAAGCAGGGGAGATAAAGACACAAATGAGGCACAGGACTTAAGTGCCCATCTCAGGACCCACAAAATCTGTCACACCTTTCTGTACAAATATTACAGTCCAGAGGTGAAAGCAGCCAAAGATACCCTGGAAAGTAGGCAAACTACTGGCAGCTATAGCCAAAATGTCATGTTGCTCCAAGCACATAATCACTCAGGGTCCCTTTCGGGGTGGGCAGTGATCAAAGGGACAGCCAGGGCAGTTCAGTGACATACCCTGGGTCAAGAGGGGTGACCAGACCTGGAGTGGAGTCTGGCAGAAATTACAGCAGAATGGCAGTAACTGGCAACCTGCAGGGGAGGGAAGGGATCAGTGGGCACAAGGAGCCAAAAAGAGGGCACAATGACCTCTCCCCTGATGGTGACTGGCCACTAGTGCCACAGACAGCTGTCGGTGCCCACAGCAGGGCATCTGGATGTGTGACGTGAGGGGTAGCAGGGCTGGGGAGCAAATCTGCATATGGCAGCAGAGCAATGAGCAGGCCTGGAACCCACATCCTCAGCCCTACAAGACCTGACAGCTCAGCTGAAGTTCCCTCCATGGACCTTGGCCCCATAAGGTCCCATTTGACCTTCAGGTAAAACTATGCAGGCACTTGCGTCCTTCCTAAGGCACTGAGGGGCTGGATGAGGCAGGAATATCCTCATTTCCCTTTCATTGTCCAAATATCCTTTGCCCTGGAGAGGTTGCACAACGCCTGCCTGCCGAGACAGCTGGACAATATCCATCAGCCTGCCTTGGCTGCACTGCAGGGAGTCCTTCCAAAAGCAGCTGAGTGACCTAGGTACTCGTATCATCTTGCAAGCCAACAGGACTTTGAAAACCTTCAGTCCACACAAGCAAAGGCCTTTAAATATTTTTAAAGCCACTTGAGAGGCACATAAATATTTGTATATGGTCAGCCTTATTTTAGACAAATAAAACTACCTACAGGGGCTCTCATAGATGCTCACGTCATGCCAAGGAGCAGTGTGGGGCTGATGTCTCCTCTGAAGGTTGCTTGTTTGATCTGTTTGCTCCTCTGATCCCTCTTTCCTCCTCCTCTTCAGCCCCTGCAGAGAAAAGTAGTGACATGATTTATAGATGTATTCCAAGGTATTTGAATATTTCCAGCCAGATACCTTGTTCCTGCTACCTGCTTTGAGGACTGCTGTGCCCAGGGCTCCCTGAACAAAGTCTCGGGACAAATGAATCCTTGTCTTCACTCCCAAGAAAGATTTAAAAAGAATCACCTCCTTCTTCTATTATTTCCTTGTCTTGTTATTTTAATTTTTTTCCCCAGTGCAGACAGCAGCACCGAGCCCACTAGAGAATGAATGAATATCAATGAGACAGGGCCAAGATGGAATATGCAGCAGCGCTTTCCCAAAGTTATAATGAAAATGCCTCCAGGGAGGTGGCATTGCAACAGGGAACACACACACAACACCCCTTCACCCACACCCTCCCACTACCATTTTTGGGAAGCATCCACTGAAAAATACCTCCCGTGTGGACAAGGTTCTAAATGCCAGTTCAAGATAATGATGCACACCCTCTTCTAGCAGTTTCATATGGGGATCGCCTCCTTTCTGTTACTAACAGAGCTGCAGCCAGAGCCTTGGCTGCAGCAGGCTGGGAACACCAGAAAGTTACACACAGGCTTTGCTGTGAACTCCCAAATCAAGGACAATTTACCAATTGTAAAATATGTTACTCAAATATTAAAGGAATTGGTTTCTTGCTGGAGGGAAAGAGAGGTGAGTTTCTAACAGAGGACAGTGACAGAGAAGGAGAGACAGTGTCTATCCCATCATCAACGCTGCACCAGCTAAATCCTCCCTTCAAAACTTTCTGCTTGCACTCTACCTGAGCCCAGCCTTGTGTCTGGGCTGCCTTTTGGCAGCAATCCCTCCTGCTGCAGCTGAGGGGATGCCCTCCCAGTCCTCCAGTTTTATTAAAAAACAGGAGGAAACTGAGTCTTTTACTGACTTGAGCCCAAAATTGAGGCGTGAAACCAGTGTCTGCAGCAGGAGCTGATGGCTCCCCAGGTACTTCCCCTGCCACCCTCAGCTACCCCTCCTTTCTGTACTCCCCCCAAACAGGCGAATAGGCTTTCGTGGCCTTGATAGAGGAGGAGCACATCTCCATCAAGGGGCAGACCAGAAAGCAGAATTTCCCGTGAAGCTGGGGGCAAAGAAACCCAGCCCTGCCCTCCCCCTGCCAAAACATTCACCAAAATCAGCCAGCTTGGAAAGGAAATTTTATTTAAAAGCTGGTTTATAACACAGTTTGTGAAAGAAATGTGAGTGCTAAGGCTTTCACTGCAGAGACATAGCTCACAGGGGAGTAAACAATTTGTGAGCATCACGAGCCTTCCTTGTGATGGAAAAACCATTTCCCATGGAAATTTCTGGTGGTGAAAACAGGCCTTTCTGATGGGGAAGCAGAAACAGAACTGGCTTCTGGTTTCAGTTCTTTGCAATCTGCTCGCCAGGCACAGGGGCAGGGCAGCTCCCAGGAGGGCTCTGCGAGGGCCCATCAGCCCAAAGCTCTGCACAGCCACCTCCTGACAGCCGCTGAGACAGCAGTGGTGGCACAGCCCATCCCATCCCATTCTGGCCATGCTGTATATGCAGAGGGCAGTGACACCAGTACTGTATCTGCACTGGGTTTGGGGATGTGGTGAGGACAGAGGGTTGAGAAGCTGCAGGTGACTGCTTACCTGACAGCAATCAGCTGGACTACCAGGAGGGGAACAATATTAGGAGTTACGAAAGACAACACAAAAGCTGGTGCAAGGAGTCAGGATGCTGTGAAAAGAGGAGCAAAATTGCTGCAGGGCCATCAATGGAGCCCCGGTGAGGATGAAGGAGGTTCTCTGCAAATGTGGCAGCATGCACAGATGCTCCTGCCAGCCAGTCCTGCCACTTCTGTCACCCAGACCCTTGCTGCCATCACATCTGCTCACACCTGTGAGTGTAAGTACAGTTGACTCATGGCTTCAAGCAGAGGTGGGGGAGGCGGCAGGAATGTGTCAGAGGGCTGGAGGAGCACAGGAACGTGGGCAGGAGATGCTCACTCTGTTGCAAACAAGTCCCCATGTTAACTCCACAAGGCTGATACGCAAAGAATGAGAGGTTCCAAGTTTTTGCAGAAAGCACAACTAAGTGATGTCAGCTGACTCGTGCTTTGTATGTAAATACTACTCTGACTGTGGTGGCAGCTCTGCTTTGGGGATGTCTACACCTAGAACGCTTTGAGCAGCAAACAGCAACATAACTGTTGCTTTTATTCTGACCAGAAACCGTTTTCCCTTCATCTTCTCTCTGATCTGTGTAATCACTGGACAGCCAAGAAGTGTATTTTTTTTTCCTCGCAAGGATAAAAAACTCAATGCTGCCCTCTGTCAGAAATGGACAGTACTGCTCCGAAACTGCTGGTCCTTAATTAGCGAGTCACCCTCCTCACACCCGAGCCCGCTCACAAATCCGAGGGGGTGATGCAGTCGCTTCCCGCTGCCCTCTCCCGTGTGCCAGAGGTCTGCCGGTGATTAACAACGCAGCCCAGCTACCCCACTGCTTACAGTCAGGGCCAGCCTAAGGATGACTTCACGAACAGAAGATAGATGACTGCCCAGGTAAAGGGAAGAAATAGTGCTGTTGTTGCTTGTGTTGAGCGCAGTTTAAGTGGAAGTATACACAGGTATATAGCTCTTTAAAATGCTGATTAACCCAGTGTGCAGGATAACTGCAATTCATGAAGGCCAAGTGGAGGGCAAGCCCTCTAAGAACACTGGGAGAAAGAAACCCCTCACCCAGCCCTCAGTCTGGCACAGCCCCCTGAGCTGGTGTAGCTCAGTCCCACGCAGTGTAGCTGTAACGTTTGTAAGGCAGCAGTGTCCATCCTGCCAGCCTGGAGCACAGGCCTTGTGCTGTCTGCACCTCTGCCCAGAGCTGGGGTTAACACACCATGAGAAGCAATGGCCTTTAAAGGGGTAAATTACAGCTCTTAACAATGTATCTATCAAATAAACGGCTAAATCCAAGGCTGTTTGGTTCCAGCACACTCTGCTGTAGGAAACCAATAAAAAAAAAACCTAGTACCATAGCAGGGGATGCTGCCTGGCCAAGTCACCTCGAGACTTACACACTGCAGCCTTACAGATTGTTGCCTGCAACCCCCAATGAGAGAAATGTATCTGCTGGGCACCCCACAGTTGCCCCCAGGGCACATCTGAGATGCCTTTTCTCTGGCACTGTGTCCCACAGGCTCGTGAGTCTGTATGTGTATGACAGCTGTGGAGGGATCAAACGACCAAGAGGACAATGAGAGCCCTCCTTCTCCTTGCACTCCAACACGTCACCTTTGCACTCCTGCTGGAGTCACCGCCATGCACTCCTTCCACTTTCCTACAGTGAGATGCTGGTGGGGAAGTTACCTTGCAGGCACTCTCCCTGCAGCCAAAGCCAGTCTGCCCTTGGAGTCCACTTTGGATGGCAGGGCCATGCTCTCTAGAGTGGGCTGGCAAGGCCAACAGCAAAGGGAAGGAAATCTGTGCTTGTAAGACACCACATTTCATAGAATCATACAATTGTTTCGGTTGGAAAAAAACCTTTCAGACCTGCAAGTCCAATCACTAACCTCACACTGCCAAGCTCATCACTAAACCATGTCCCTCAGCACCTCATCTACACATCTTCAAATACCTCTGGGAATGATGACTCCACCACCTCCCCTGCACAGCCCATTCCAATGCTTAACAACCCTCTCAGTGAAAAATTTCTTCCTAATGTCCAATCTCAGCCTCCACTGGCACAACTTGAGCCCATTTCCCCTTGTCCTATGACTTGGGAGAAGAGTTCAATCCCCACCTCACTGCAACCTCCTCTCTGGTTATAGGGAGTGATTATATCAGCCTCCTCTTCTCCAGACTAAACAACTCCAGTTCCCTCAGCTTCTTATAATCATCAGACTTGTGCTCCAGGCCCTTCATTGGTTTTGTTGTCCGTGTCTGGACACTCTCCAGCACCTCAGTGTCCTTCTTGTAGTGAGGGGCCCAGAACCGGACACTGTACTAGAGATGAGGCCTCACTAACACCAAGTACAGGCGGAAAATCACTTCTCTAGCCCTGATGGCCACATTGTTTCTAATACAAGTCAGGATGCCATTGGCCTTCTTAGCCAGCTGGGCACACTGCTGGCTCATTTTGATGTCTATTTGGTCTGGAGTTATGAGCACAAAGCACTGGGATGCGTTGGTTTTCAGGTGGGTGTTGTTGCCCTTGAGAAGGCACGGAGAGGCCTGGAATGAGTTTTCCCGAACGCTGCCTGAAGACACCACAGATATCACCTGATTTCACAATGAGTCACTGAAACTTGAGAAAGGCAATTCACGGGGGAAATCAAAAGCAGTAATTAAGAGAACTTAGTAATTAAAAATGTATCCTAAGAGATGCTGTACGTGACATCCGCTCCAGACGGAGAACCGTGCTTTCCCTCACCCCAGGTTAAGCCAAGTGTGGGGAAAGCTGCAGCCACAAAGTCGCCATGGTTACAGATGCACAACCCCCAGAGCAGAGCACTGAGCCGTCCTGCTCTGCCATCAGCACAGTGTGCACCTTCCAGCTGCAACTACTTCACTGACCCTGCATCATGCAATTTAGAATGAAAGAACCCCAGAAAGTCCTACTATATTCAGAGACGTAAAAGCAGACGGAGCAGGGAAGGCATTTTAATATGTGCACACTGAACAGGGTGTGGGGAGGAATGGATGCTGTGTTATTGGCCTGTAAACTGAGGTGCTCAATATACAGTCCTCGTTCCACGTCCAAAACTTCTTCTTAAATGTATTTATATCACCTTCTGCCTTAGAGATGCCTGCTTTTAACACACTGACATATTATGTGTGTATTTGTGTGCATGTAAACTAAGATGTAGTTGTAATACATCATAATCTCTACGCAGTAATTATCACATGCTAATGTAGCAAATTAACCATACATTAGTTTCCATCAGAAGCCGATTTCCTTTGCAGACAAGGTGCCAGATACAACCTCGTGTGGCCTGATCAGACTGGAAATGACGAGTGCATAATAACCACTTGAATACACTTCCCATGCTGTTTTGCTGACATAAATCCCAATGATAAAAGCATGAGAAACCACGGAGGGTTTTAACATCGCAGTGTTTACTGCACATAATAAGGGAAAGGGATTTCACTGTCTGAGTGCATTCCCAAGGGCACATTAATACACAGGCATGTTTTTAGGCTAGTGGTAGTAAAATCCAACCTCACTGTTCAGATTAGCACTGTCTTGCTAATTTTCCAAATGGTATCTTTATCAGATGCTGAAGGGCTGCCACAGAGAATTTAGAAGGCACTATCTTGACTCTGTAAGCAAGGTAGGAAGAAGCTGTCTGGAAACACAGGCTATGTCCACAGTGAGAAGGGTAGGACCTCACCTAAGGGTAGGACCAGAGACAGGTCCTATCTCTTGCCCTAAGGCTCCCAGCCCACAGGACTGTATTGATTCACCTTCCTTGTCCCCATCACCGGAGAGCAAGCAGCTTTTCTGTGGCAGTGAGGAGGCTGTTCCTCCCTCTTCAAGCATGGATACACAAGGGAGAAGCAAATTGCATTCTTGCACAGATGTGGCTCCTGGCTATGATCTAAGGCTTGCTGGAGGTGTGTGGATGGATGGCATCTTCCACTGAGCCACAGAGTCGATGGCATCTCACTGGCAGTTTACAGGAGAGCTCTTCTGAGTCAAAGCTGGTTCTCAGCAGATAAAACAAGATATCTGGCCTTGGTTCTGGGAAGATGAGGAAACTTAATAGCAGTCTTTTTGTTCAAAAATCTGAGATCTCTTTCCATTTTCAAAGTACAGGTTTGTAATTACTAAGCTGCAGATAAGCAGCATAAAAGGTAAAATGGTTTTCCTTGGAAGCACTGGAAACACCTGCTCTATAGATAATAATGCATCATGACACAGAGCAACCCGAGTTTCAGACACGCAATTTCAGTAAACCTGTTACAAGTAGTGGTTTGTAAGCAATGAAATTACTGGCTGTAAAGGATTATAACTGCTGGGCTGGTAACAGGACTCAGGCATTACATAAACCCTAATTAGAAAGGGAGCAATTTGCCTAGCCGTATATGATTACAACTTAGCTGTGTCACGCTGACATATTGGCTCAATTTCCATGGAAGTAAAGTGACCAGAGTCTGAAACATCTACAGGTGTGGATGTGTGTGTGTGTGTGTGAGAGTGAGTGTTTTTGTGTGAGCTGTGCTGTGTGATACCCCTGGGGCTCACATTCAGCCCAGGCACACAATTCCCTTGGCCTGGATGGGACAACCCATGGATTTCCAGAACAGCTGAAATGGGTGACAAAAATTTAACTTTCAGCTTCTGGGGCACTTTCACCCCAAAAAAAAAAGGTGTTGAAACCAGGCTTTTCTCAAAAGCTGACTTTTTCTGAGCAGGTACTTTCCTCTGTTCTTTAATTTCCTGGAGCACCAAGCTGTCTGCTTCTGCTCCTCACAAAGGTTCTTGCTACTTATACCAGCCTGGTTGCCTTTGCCAACTATTTGAGACTTTGCTTTCCCCTTGAACTCTACAAATATCAGTAGGGGGCATTATTGTCTGTGGCTGCCTCGTCTCAGAGCACTGCCCGTGCTTCCTTATTTTATTCTAATGAAGGCTGTGTCCGTGAACAGATTGTGTAGTGACTGGAGAACTAAGCTCACTTTGGTGGATAATCCTACCAGGAGTTAATGATCCTCGTACCAAAAGCCACAGCTGAGAGGCTGGGAACATAACTATCATACTCACCGGCTTTTTGAAGAAACGATCTGTAGCATAAATCTGTCTATAATACCCCAGAGGGTAAAATCAGATGTTTATAGCTCAGATGAGTTTTGTGGGCACCTTCTTTGATATCTCAAATGTCACTGTGTCTCATAAGAAGGAACAGAAGAGAAATATAGTCTACTGCAAGTTAGATTCAAACATGGGAACACATCTCAGGGTTTCCACGTAGAAGAGTAGTGCTTTGCAATTTTACTTTCATGACACCTAGGCTGTTAAAAGAGCCCAGATCCCATGGGTCAGCACTCAGTGTCTCTCTTCTGGTCAAATTTTCTTTTGCTATTCTTTGACTTTGGAACCAATAAAATCTACTTTGAATATGACCTACAGCAGTGCTCTGACATGAGCTTGTGCTCTGGATCCAGTACATTCAAGTACAGAGGAACTAGAGGAGAGATCTATGTGCTGCTAAGACCCTGAATAGGACTTACAGAGTCTCTTTGCCTATTTTGGCCTCGAGACCACAAAGAAGGGGTGAATTGTAACTCAAAATTGGACTTATCTTCAAGTTATAGTGTGATTTTCATGCCTGGGCTTTACTTACTAAAGATTTTGATTACAGCTCCAGGACAAAGTTGCTAATCCAATAGCTTTCATCTTTCTACAGTCTCTGTCCTATCTCGTTCCCCAGTCACATTCTGGGATCTGCTCTGGGTAGAAGGACATGCTGCAAGGAAGGCTGGACAGATGTTCTGGTCTTTCTTTAAGCTGTTGTGTATTTAGCCACTAGCCTTTATGAAAGAATTGGATTTATTTTTATTGCATGGCCTTCTCTGTGGAATAACTCAGTCATTTGCTCCCAGAAGGATAAAATACAACTCCTTTCCTCCACCCCTGCTCCAGTACTCAGACGACACTCAGAAAATCTGTACTACACATGGTGCAAAAGTGCAGAGGGCTATCCTGTCCCTTAAACTGGAACACAGCTGGGGACACCAGTCTTGTTTAGGAGACACAGGAATTGTCATCAGGATTATCTGCTCAGGCCATCTCATCTGGTGCTCTCCCAAAGATAGTGACCAGCACCACCTGACTTGGAAAAAAGAAGCAAGAAAATCTAATAGTGCTGGTACAAAGTTAGCTTCAGTCTGGGACCATGAGGACTGGCAGCTTCTAAACACTTTGAATGGTGAACACTGTGGCTGTTCCAACTCTCCCTATGTGAGTGGCTTCTTTCAGATTGATAATAAACAGTGATAAGGACTGGTAGAAAGCTGCAAACAATTGTCACATTTAAATCAAGCTCCAGTGAAAGAAGCTGTTTCCAAAGCATTGGTTTGCATGTTTACTGTGTTGTATGTATCCCATACCAAGAATTACTCACTCTTGGCAGCATCCTTGCCTGTGAAGCACAGTCATTACAATTACACTTCCTAAAGAAGTCTAGCACTCTACCTTAAACAACCCAAATACCTCTTGCCAACGTCACCTGCAAGAAACTATTTTTGATGAAATGTTTGAGAAGTCACGGCAGCTGTTGGATGTGGCTTCCCTGAAAGCATCCCTTCCTTCACATGATGCATCATTTCTGTGCGTGGAAAAGAAGATTAAAGTTCTTTCCCCACTGGGTGCTACTCTGTAAGCTGATCTCTAATATGCTGATCTGCTAATGTGCAGATGTTCTTTTGATACGACCTTTTTTATGCTCCACACAGCAGGCTGTTTAGGTTTTCTGTGAAGAAAATGGAAAGGGAGCCGGTGGGTGCCTGGAGTACTTTGTGTTTGTTATTATCCACCTCACTCATCATGATATCATATGAGTTGATGTGCCTGTGGGTCCTCTGTTTTTTTTGTTAACATCTAATTCAGTCACTAGGAGTTGCCACTGCAGTGCTGCTGTCTGCAGGAAAGAAAAGGATTGAGAGGACAAGCTTACATCTACAATTTAAACCCAAACGGCACAAAAGAAAGAGTTGAATTTTCTGTATGATTTCAGGTGTGAAGCAGAAGGCGACCTCCAAGGAAATCATTTTAATAATATAAATGAGATGGGACGTGTCCTCTGTCAGTGAAGGAGCAAGGGGGAAGGCAGCCATGGCTCACAGGGAGATGTAGCTGCGGTGAGACAGAGCGGCTTCAGCCACAGATGATTTTTCTGTCAGCACAAAGCACAGGAGGAGAGAGCTCGGGCACACTCACAGCAGTGCTTCGAGAGAGGAGGGAAATGGTGCTATCTGAGAGAGGCTCTACCTTTCTGTAAGATGAAGGCAAAGAGCCAAAATCCCTGCCCAAAACACATGGACAAATGTTGTATGGTTGTGGTCACAGAAAAAAAAAAAAACAAACATAAAAAAAGAGAGAGATTAAGAAAATGAAAGAAAAACAAAGAAAGAAAAATCAAAATGTATGCTGTCTCCCTGGAAACTCCTCACCCATCCTGTGCATAATTCTCCAGTAAACAGACAGGTGCTCGAATTGCATTACAACTTTGAGGTCTTGTGCTCCCAGTGGAGCAGAGCCTTACTCTTTGTCTTGTTTTCATTTATTTTGCTGTGTTAGTTAAAAACTGAGCTCCTAGCAACATACTTTCTGGGGCAGGCAGACTCCAACAAGGGGAGCCAGCTTTAATAACTGAGACAGGTGTTAGCTGACCATAGCCCTCCCAATTTACTATTCTCTTCAACTTCACAGGACCTGGGGCTCCTACTGAGGATGGTATGGTTCTAGGAGGGTGTGTGCAAGTTCACAGGAGCCAGCTATTCCCAATTCAAAGCAATGCTACACATGGATTGGCAGTGGGTATGCTTGCCTTCAGGCTGGCCTGGCTCACAGTCACCTAGAAAAGCACGACAGCCAGTTTCCCCTCTTAGTTGTGGCCTGGCCCTCAGAAGAGATGACAAAAAGCATTTATTTCATAGTCACTTTGGGTGCCTGAGAAGACTGACTGGCTAGATGAGGGGAGGGCAGCAGATGTCATCTACCTTGACTTCAAGCAAGGCTTTTGACACTGTCTCCCATAACATCCTCATCAGAAAGCTCAGGCAGTGTGGCTTGGGTGAGTGAACAGTGAGGTGGATGGAGAGCTGGCTGAATGACAGAGCCCAGAGGGTGCTGATCAATGGCAAAGAATTGAGTTGGAGGCCTGTGGCCGGTGGAGTTGCTCAGGGATCGGTTCTGGGGCCAGTCTTGTTCAACATTTTCACCAACGACNCTGGGATGCATCAAGAAGAGTGTGGGCAGCAGGTCAAGGGAGGTTCTGCTCCCCCTCTACTCTGCCCTGATGAGGCCTCATCTGGAGTCCTGTGTCCAGTTCTGGGCTCCTCAGCTCAAGAGGGACAGGGAACTGCTGGAGAGAGTCCAGCACAGGCCCACCAAGATGATCAGGGGACTGGAATATCTTCCTTATGAGGAAAGCCTATGGGAACTGGGGCTCTTTAGTCTGGACAAGAGGAGACTGAGGGGGAATCTTGTTAATGTAAGTATATAAATGGTGGATGTCAGGAGGTTGGGGCATCCCTTTTTTGATGGTATCTAGCAACAGGACAGTGTGTAATGGGATGAAGCTGGAATACAAAAACTTCCATTTAAATATAAGGCAAAACTATTTCACTGTTGAGGTGAGGGAGCCCTGGCACAGGCTGCCCAGGGAGGATGTGGAAGTCTTCAAAACCCACCTGGATGCCTTCCTGTGTGACCTGATCTAGGTGAACCTGCTTCTGCAGGGGGTTTGGACTAGATGATCTCTAAAGGTCCCTTCCAACTCTACTGTTCTGTGATTCTATGACTGAGGCTGGAGCCAGCCAGTGCAGCCTGCTCTGCAGACAGGGTCTGCTGGAGGAGTGATGGGAGAAGTGTGGATCTACCAGCACTTCTCCAGGAGGAGGGCAGTGGGCAACACTGAGCAGAGGAATCATCCATAACTTGCCTCATTGCTTGCATGAGGACAACTGATAGGTTGGTGAAAATGGAAGTAATCTATCTGAAGGAAGATTGAGATGAAAATCAAGGAGGATTTTAGCATTGGGTTTGATATTTTCTATTGTTTTCAGGGTAGACACAGCTCTCAGCTGCAGTCAGTGGGAAGCTTGCGTCTTGGAAGAGGATATAATGTTTCCTCATTTCATAGCCTTGTGTCATTAAACAAAGGTGACGAGAGTTAGGCTGCGTTACACTGGGACAAATCTCACATCGTACAAGAAAGTGGGTACAAAGAGCAATGAGCTGGGCTGCCGTCACAGCTCAACAGCCAAGAGTAGCAGGAATCATTATCTTCTATGTGCAGGCCTCATACTTTGCTATGGAGGTGTAAGACACAAGACTGTTGTCTTTACCTCCACATCAACTTCCTAAAAATACGATGTGCACCCCTAGAACCATATGTGAATGAAGTGACATGATCACCTGCTCAAATTAGGCATCCTGAAATACATTCTTGCCACAAGATACCAGATATTTGCCTGGGAGCCACAGCACGAGCTAAAAAAACAAAGCAAAACAAATCTTCTGCTAATCACAAACTTGTAGAAAGAATTGTTAAATATCCTGTCCTCAAAGAGCTCATAAATAAAGGAACGAAGCTCTCTGGGAAGAGAGACAGAGCATGTGAAAGCCAAGGTGAACTATGTCTCTCTTTGCTATCGCCAATCTGAAGAGTTTGTTACAAAGAGTTACATGTAGAATAAAGGAAACTACTCCTCTGTGAAGACCTTGTTTTGCTATTTTATTAAAGAACAAATGCCACTTCAAGTTACCATGTGCTGATGTCCCTATGATACATCACCCTGGTACTTACAGCAGTAATATACAAGTGACATTTTATTTAGTTTTCAAAATCTGATGCTTAAGGTTTGGCGAAGGTAGATTTGCAGCCTTAATCTGTCCCCTTGTGACTACAGACTGGAATCAGCTTTTTCACAGGCACAGTATACAGGAAGAGGCAGAAGGATAGATAGGGCACATTATTGAAAATAAGAAGGTAAAATCATCTGTGTCAGGCCAAAACAAAGGTCCATATAAATGTAGCCACAGTTGAGGTTGCAATAGTCCGGTGGATACACAGATACATTGGACATTTTCAGTAAAGCGTCTTACCAACAGCAGTTCTCACAGAAGCAGGACATGGTCCCACATTAGAGGAATTCTTGCCAGCAAGGATGGGAGGATGAAAGGAGCCATGGTGATAGGAGTCTCTCTTTATGGAGAACAGAAGGTGTGAGAGGGCAGATCAAAGCACACAGGGATGGGGAAATTGCGTCAGGCAACTGAGAGCAGGAACATCACGAGATGTGGTCATTCTCAATGACGGGGACACCAGGCTCAGAAGTTGGGGGGCCTGTAATGATCAGATGTGGTTAGTAGGTCTCATATCTATCTCATACAGAAAAGGAGTGATTAAATGCATTCTCCTGCTCTCAAGTGATGCCCTCTCTCCCGCCCCGTCAGTGGTAATGGCCAGCATTGCTCCTGCCACTTTCAAAACCACCTGTGGGCTGATCTTTGCCCAGTGCAGAAGAAAACTGGTCCCTTGGGACCTGTGTACTGCATCTCCCAGGATCTGAAATGGCCCACGTTTGCCCATTTTCTGCTGGACAGCTCTCCACCTCAGCAGTTAAATGCGTGACAGCACTGTCATTTTAAATGGGCAGATTACAGAGCACCAGAAATAGCAGAGCATCATCAATTCAGTCACTGAATGACATGAGGCACTAAGAGTGATGAATCTTTCTTACCCGGACAAGAAATGATTGATTTGAATAATTGCCTGAGAATATTCACATGACACTCGAACACAGTTGCTGTCATGATTACCAATGTCTCTCTTCCTCACAGCAAGTCTATAATTGGCAGGAGTGTCTCAGATAATTTATATAGCAACAAGATTTTCACACTTTTCCAGTTCTGGATAGTTGCTAATATTTCACGAGACAGTCACTTTATCATACAAGGGAGCTTTCACGAGCTTTTGGCACATCTATCGATGCCAGCTGTCCCTGAATTTCCCCATTTTCTTGTCTCTTTTATTCATTGTCACTAGTAACTACCTATTCTTTCTTTGTGTTTTGGAGTGTTTTATTTAGTCCCAGTATTAGATTAGTACAAGTCTTTTTCTGTACTTGAGAAGAACTTCTACTGAAAGGCCATATACGAATCTACAACCCTGTTACAAGGGAAAATGCCTCTTTTCTCTCAGTAGCTTGCTTGTACTATGTTGTTAAACAAATGAGCGGTTAAATAAACATGATATTTGTTTATCTAACTGTCCCACCTTCCAAACTAAGATCATTCCAAAAACAAGCAGAAGTCATCACAACTCCAGGAGGAGCTAGAAAAGAGCTGCCCTCCCTGTGGCTTTGCTGTGGTGCTAGTGCAGATCGCCACACGCAGCTCACTTCTGTGTTCAGTGAGATCTGACTGCTAACAGCAGAGAGCATGGATTGGTGCCCTGACTAACACTTTTGTTTCTTATACCACCATGAAACCACTGGATAGCTTTAAATTTAGTCATTAAAATCTTTTCAATATCTGTTTCCAAAGAAGAGTCAGGTTTGCTTAGCAGCACATGAGCCCATTTCACCTTGTTTTACCTGCAACAAGAGAAACAAAGCCTTAACCTTCCTTGGCAACACGAGCAATTACCCAGTCCTTGGATCTGAGGAGCGAAACACTGGGCTCAGCACTGTGCTTTCAGAACACCAAGTGCCCTCGCTGCCTCACAGATACGAGTCACTTCAGCGGCAGTGTTGCTCAGCTGTGGATTTTTTAATTTCTTTTCTCAGTCTTGCATGTATTTGACATCAGCATGTGAAAAATTGGTACCAGGGGGTAGGTAGTGATCATGATACAGCTATTACTGGCTGTCAGGTACTCCAGAGAGTGAGGTCACTGCTTGCATTTTCCAAATGAGAGACAGCTTAATGAAATCTTGCTCTTTGGAGGAAACAAAGTGTCTGTCTTCTCTAAACAAATCCATAGACCCGAGGTAGAATTATATGAATACCTATCATTTATTTAGTGAACTACATGAATCTGTAAGAGAGGTCTGAGGCACGAAGCACCTTACAAAATCTCTCATTCAGCTTGCTCTGCTGCCCACGTTTAGAAGATGCCGAGACAACGTGCAGAAAGCTACATGCTACCTTTAATCCGAATTGGCTTCACTGATGTTTTTGGCTGAAACATCATTCTTTGGCAGGATGATCAGACAGCAGCACACTCTATGGATGTAGCTTATTACCTTTTACAAGACTCGAATCACTGGTGCTCATCCAGTTTTACATACTGTCTGTTCAGCTCACTAGCTCTCCTGAGCTGTGACTGCACCACAGGCAGACTGCCACATGCCTTGGGTCTGTGTGTGCCCCTATCCACACCTAATGACATTTACAAAGCTGAGATTTAAAAAAAATTAAAATCTGGGGTCTCTGAATCCCAGCAAGATCCTGCCAATAACTTGTGTAGCTGCTTCTGTCTGTCCTGACGTAGAAACATTAAGAGCATGTGAGCCCACCGAGCGTTCATGTGTGCAACACACCCAGACATAGTGAAAACCAAGGGAGAGCAGAGGCCTTTGGTAAACAGACAAAAGAGCTGAGGCAACTCACACAGAAACACAAAACAAAGAAGCTGATGGATCTAGTTGACTTAACCCGAGCAAGATCTGAAGTGCTGCAGTCCAGAGTGTTGGTGTTCTCGAGCAGGCACATTAGAGGCTCTGCTGGATGGGGACAGTTTCCAGCATTGAGCCTTCTGAGACTTCCTCGTTCAAAGAGGCTGCACATACAAAGGGAGCTTTAACCCAAGTACAGAGGTGAGGACATAGGAGGTGGAAACATTTCAATGGCTGTAGATACAGCTCTGTCTATTGGACTGTGGAAGGTAGCTCAACAGTTCTAGCTCCTAATTGTGCGCCTTGTCTCCAAAAGCTGATTTATTCCATGTTCAGACAATGGAAGTGTGTGATACCATGTTGAAACTCAAACTGGGGCTAGGCCTCTAGCTGCCATAATACCTTGTAGGTCTTACATTGCATCTATCAACCTTGGGTAGATTTCTTGGGCAACCCAAACTGTCTAAAATGGCACTAGGCACATGTGTCTGGGCATCTGAAGTGACTGCCTCCACCATGAGCATATTCATACTCCTTTCACTAGGTATCCCCTATAAAACCTTGTGTTAAGGAAAACGCTTCCCTGTCCCTTACAGGCAGTAGACTTTAACAGATGTCGGCCTACAAACTTGTTACTCCAGGAATAACAAATGAACTATTTTGCATGAAAAGTTTATCAGATTATGCTCTTTTCCCATTACAGGTTATTCTGAAGCAGACATGACAATAAATCACCACAATCCTATGAATATTTCATAGAAACACATTCAAGCTTATGGGTTTTTTTTTTTCTTGAATGATTATGTCTGTGTCTTTGGCCATTCATCGTCTGCGATACGTGACTGGCCACTTAATTCAAATTACTGTAATGTCTGGCTTTTTGACTGGTTCATTAAAGATTTCATAGCAAGGAGGAGAAATAGCACTGCAGATGATATTTATGTGACTAAGCAAACAGGCATTTGCGATGTCTTAGTCAAGATGTCTACTCACAAATTTTTTGGAAAATGAATAGAGATCTCTAAACATTGTTGAAATAACCACTGATTCATAGAATGGTAGGGGTTGGAAGGGACCTCTGAAGACCAGTCCAAACCCCTTGCTAAAGCAGTTCCACCTAAATTATTGTAACAAATGTTAATGGAAATGTTGAAGATGGTGATTATTGCTCTACTACTTTTAAGGATGCAGATCCAGCATTTTGAAGTCTAAGGCTGGAGTATAACTCGTAAAGGTAATGAGAAGCAGAGTAGATGGGATCTCTTGCAATGGATTTCATTAGTGTAACAGTTCCTCAACAAAGTCTGTAAAACTAATCAAAGAAGCCTAACATTTGTCTTACCAGTCCATGGGAGCTCAAGACTAAACTTCACTGAGACAGTAATGAAATTAAATTTAGAGCAGTAATGAGGTTTTGTTTTTTTTTTTTGAACCCTCAGTTCTTGTGTATATCTCTTATAACACAAGTTAGTTCTTTGCATCGTTAGCTACAAAATCTGCAAGACAGAAAAAGAGGCTTGGGAGGAGTACTAAGCTGGTTAAAGTTTTACATTAATTTCTTTCACGTGTGTTTAACAATCCGGTCACCCTGGGAGCGTTTAATTATGCATACAAACACCAGCAACCATGAGAGACGCTACCAAATCATTATTTGTCCTTCTCATTGACTGAGAGCACTGTGTGAGTGTGGAAACAAGAGGTTCCCATGAGAAATCAAAAGTCTCAGCAAAGTGACTGACAAAAGCTCTGTTGACTTTGGGAAAGGCTGCGTCAAGCAGAGGCTCTGTATGCACACATACCCACGTGCTTGGCTAGTTAGACCTCTTGTATCAGAGTCAGCATGTTCTCTGTGATTTATTCAAGCTGTAATAATCTCAGGGTTGCTCTGGTGAAGACTGACCTTACCAAAATCCATCTTGTGAGCATGACCTGCTACTGCTGTCACAATTTCCCTGCTGGGAAGGAACCTTCCTCTGGTAAAGATGCGGGTGCCTCTTATCTGTCAGGTTTTTCTGGTAGGTTTGAAGCCATGTACTCATAATAAGGATGGTTGCCTTCCACTTGAGCATGTGTATTCTGAGTGGAAGGAACCGAGAGGCCAGGGAGCGTGGGCAATGAGCAAGGATGGTCTTGGGCAGAGGAAAGCTGAGGGTAAGGGAGGTATCCTGAGGGACAGGTGTGCAAAGGCGGTGATAGGACAGTGGAAGAGTGGAGACTGATGGGGATCAGAGGATGAGCGGCAAGGAGTGAGAAACAGGGACCACTGGGAGAAGCAGAGCGGTTAAGGAAATCGACTGTACGGGGAGGCAAGGGCTGGGAAGCCTGGGGAGAAGGCTGTGGGGGAAAACCAGTGGACTGTGGCGGGCGCAGAGAGGACCGGGACCGGCCGGAGTGTCTGTTCTAACACCGCTCTAGGCGGGGAGGAGACAAGCAAAACTACACTCCCCAGAACGCCTTTCGCGCCGCCCGGCACGGAGCATGAGCAGCGGCCGCCGCGCTCCCGAGCACAGCGGGCCCGGCGCCGGCCGCCCCTCCCCTCCC
>WBNH01008879.1:0-16165 GCA_013401255.1 Urocolius indicus | reverse complement strand
CAGCCTCCAACAATTCCTTTTCCATCGACGGCCAGTATTTTGCATTCAATATATCTGTGGGTGCCTGCAGCACCTCCCGTCTCTGCAACCATAGTATAAAATTGACCGTGGGAGTGCAATGAATCCATCCGCCCACCTCAAGCGCCACTGCCTTAAGTATCTTAATCACCTGTTCCACCTGTGTCATGGCTGCGGACATCCTGCGTTCTGAGGTCACCAGATGTTGCCGCTGCAGGCAACACTACGTGGTGTTCCAGAGTGATTTCCCAGCTCTCCGACAGTCGAGGGAAAGGATCACTGCACACACGGTGTGGATGGTGCTCAGTCTCCACTTTATTGTTTATGTTATGCCCTTATATCTGCTGACATGAGCACCTCCTCTATCTCTGCCCCATGCCAGACCTCTCACTTCCTCTTCACTCCTCGCGTTACAATCCGAGATCTTCCGGACGCCTACTACATGTAATAAATCCTTAACTTAATTACTAATACTTAATAGTGATTTTTGTAATAGCTTCCACTATAATCAACTGAAAGACTAACAAAGTCCATCTAAAAATGGTGACAAGAAAGCAAAAAACATGGAAGATTTTGATTCTAGATGGATATCTCCATATAGATGGCTTGCTCAGGTATAATACTGCCAAACTGACAATGGAAGTCAACAGCAGTGCATTCTTGCAAGATGCAGTGGATTCTTGCAAATTCCTCCAGAAAAGGCAGCTAAAGAATAGTCTAAAGATCTAATCAGTCTCTCTGCCATTACTTCTGACCATGAAATGTTTAATTTTCTTAAGTTGAGCATCCCTCATCCAATCCTTCACTGTTCATACACGTTTCCTGGGATTAGTTCTCTCCACGCCTAAAAAAAATTCAGATCAGGGAGTGATCAGGGGATCAGGGGAGTGATAATGGCTTCCTGAAACTCGACTGGACCTTTCTGCGTGTGTGTGTGTGTGTCTGTGTGTGTGTGCGTGTTCTGCCTTACTTTCTACCTCTTCTGCACCATTATTCACCCTCTGATGACTGTGTAGCTTGGCAAAAAAAAACCTCTCTTCAACAGAGAACAAGAGACTGTGATGTTGGTTATCCTTCATCACACCAAGAATATATGGAATATATGCTGGGATTTACTAGCAACCCATATTATAAAAACAGAATGCTGCTTCTATGTGTGGTAAATGTCACATTAGCACATTATATAAAAAGTAACCTTTTCTTCTCTTCCTAACTTTATATGCTCTCCCTAGCCTACCACATTCACCTCTGCTCTGTGGTATTTTCTTTAGATTACTTGAATTCATTTTAGCATTTATTCAGTTGACTTTAAACATTTTTTTTCAGCTATGAATATGAGGTAAGTATCAGCTATCTATATAACCAATAAACTACTACTTTCCTGTATGCCTTTCTGTATAAGAGGGTATTGCTATACAGACACACACGTAGCAGAGGGTGTTTTTGTGTGTGTATATACATCCTGTACATGCATACAGATATATATATATATCCACACACATAATAATTAGTTAGCTGAAGAGGCCGAAGAAGATGACAAGTAGGCATGTTCCTCTACAGTACCATAAAATACACTGAACTGTACACGATTTTATTTAGTCTTTAGGGCCCAAACATTTTCTTTTGAGTTTTAACTGCAGACCCACACTTGACTTTCATGCTCTCACAATTATGACTTCTAGATGCATGACGCGTTACCAGACACAGAATCACAGAATCTCAAGGGTTGGAAGGGACCTTGAAAGATCATCTAGTCCAACTCCCCTGCCAGAGCAGGACCTCCTAGAGTAGGTCACACAGAACTCATCCAGGTGGGTTTTCAATGTCTCCAAAGGAGATGATTCAACAATCTATCTGGGCAGCCTGTTCCAGTGCTCCATCACCCTCAGAGTGAAGAAATTCTTCCTTGTATTTCTTTGGAACCTCTTATGTTCCAGTTTGTACCTGTTGCCCCTTGTCCCATCATTGGACACCATTGAGAACAGTCTGGCTCCACCCTCCTGACACCTGCCTTTTATGTATTTGTAAACATAAATGAGATCACCCCCCTCAGTCTCATACTTTGCATCCGATTACACTTCTTCCCTTCCTCAGGTATGAAAAGCCTTCTCTCTCACTAACCATAAGTCATTCCCCTGCTCTGTGCTACAGAAGAATCTAAAAAAAAGGCAAGATCAAAAGGGTCACAGCCTGGGGAGTGTTCTGCCCACAGGGAGAACAACCAGCTCGACCTAAAGTTGGCACAAAGAGCTTTCTTTCACAAAAGGCTATCATTAGGTAAAAACTTAAGTGGTTAATAAGCCTCTGTGCTGCAACATGTCACAACAGGGTGACAGAATTGGTTTTAATTGGAGTGTCAAAACGAACAGTTTGAACAGTTTTTTCCTATACCCTATAGCGGATACATGGCTAATGTTTGCTTTAGGAAAAAGTAAAGAGGGCAAAGATACATTTTTGGCAGCTCTGACTGCACTGGCTATAGGCAAGGCCCTACTCATGGGCACCTTGGCATAACTCTGGTCCAAGCCAAACCTAGGTCCCATAAAAGTGACACCTCCAGTGAGGGACTGTTCCCATCAGGCCATACAAATCAGGTCTTAATGTCTTAAGGAAGGCATGTTCTTCTAGAAATACACATTATATCATGACATCATCCCTGAGGATCACACAATGAGTGAGTGCTAATCCATTTTGTTCATGAGCACAGAAACAGCCATCCATTATAGAATGGAAATGACATCTAGGGAGAATTGGTAACCAGGGATCTAACTTGGGAACGTACTTAAAGCTCAGGGACAACTGTGAGCCTCAGCAAATGTCTAAGGGCCTGACCAATTAAAAAAGAAGTCTAAAGGTATCTGAGCTAATCTGAAAAAAAAATAGTGCTGATTCAATCCTAACTTTTGTAATGATAATTTCTGTTGAAAAAAATGTTTCAGATGTAAATGCCAGCAACTAAAAGAAAGAAAAAAAATGAAGTAAGAACAACTGGTGTTTTAAAATAGAGGGCAAAAACCAATTTGGTATGCATCTTTTCTAATAAAAATGTACCAGAAATTTTTTCAGTTTAAAAAACTGACTATACACCTCTCAAAAGCACAAGGCCATTTCATCATCTGTTGAAAACACTGTGTTATCTCAGAATGTAATTATGACATAAATATACAGAACTATAAATACAATTACATCTGCAGTTTTTTTTGTTTAAAGTAATCAGATGTTATGCATGAGAATATCAAAACCAGAAGAAAAGCATCAGGTTTTGATAAAGGTTGAGATATTTGAGGATTTACGTGTCATTAAATTTTGCTCTAAATGAAGACAGACCAGTTCCTGGCCTAAAAAGGGAGAAATGTCAAACTTCATGAAGTCCACTTGAACTTCCAGTACTTCCACTGTTTTTACAGAAAAGGTGTTAATATGTAGTCAACTATGAAGCCAGGAGAGTTTGCAGGAAAAAAATTCTTCTTTGCCTAGAACATAAACCAAATATTAAGGAACAATGTTATATACTCTAAGGTTACCTGTAGGATGAAAGTAAACTTACAAAGAATTGTTAGTTGCCATTAAGATCACCTGGCAGAAAAACGCAGAAGATGCTCATTCTATTTTAAATCATAGAATTCTTTTACCTACTGTCTAACTGAAATGTCTCACATGACTAACATTTATATTTCTGCTCAAATGAAACTACTAGGGAAAATCTGTCCTCTGAAAGTGGCAAAACCGAACAGCCTCCCGAAAGTTAGAGATGTGTTGAATTTCTTTACTTGTGAACATCCTATTCCAACATTTCTTATTTTAAAATCAATAGCACTTTCTATACTGAAATTTATACACTCCAATGAATGCACAGCAATTTCTATCTAGTTCAACAGGTTCACAATTTGAACTTGCACCCCCATGAAAAAAGTAAGCATACAATTGCTAGACAGCTTTCTGCACAGAGAATGTTCACAAAGTCATCAGAAAAAACACATCAAAACTCAATACAATGATTCTTCTAGGCATGATTTATCAGGCAGTATAATTAAGGTTCCAAAAGAGAATATTAGAGTCATAGAATGGTTTACATTGGAAAGGACCTTAAAGATCATCTGGTTCCAATCCCCCTGCCACGGGCAGGGACATCTTCCACTAGACGAGGTTGCTTAAAGCCCTTGAATGCTTAAAAGTCTGACCTTGAATGCTTTCAGGGATGGGACATCCACAGTTTCTTTATGCAGCTTGTGCCAGTGCCTTACCACCCTGTAGCTTTCTTTTTGTGTATGCCACACTGGAAATAATTTAACATAATTACATTTCAAGTTGTAGTTTTGCAATTCAGTTCCTCTGAAATTCGAGCTGATGCTAAATGTGTCACTTTCCAATGTTACTCCTGCACATGCACTGCTTCCTAACTTTGCGTGTGTTGAGTCTCCTTCACCAGTGCTGTCTCAGTCATAGCCATGTTTTCACACAGCCAAACAAAAGCTAATTCAGCAAAGGAGGGACCAAGTATGAATTTCTCTACCCAAATCATAACTTTACTCCTCCTGCCCTCAACTTACAACAGAAGAATCTCAGGAGAGGTTACAGAATGAGGTAATAGCTGAAGCACAGATTTTACCAGGAATAAAGGTCTGGGGTTTGGGTTGGTTAGTTTGCGTTTTTGGTGTTGGGATTAAGTTTTCCCTTTTACATTTTACTTTCAGCTAAAATATGAGCAGATTGTTTTCCCCTGCAATTTTACTACCAAGTTGCAAAACCTCTCAAAACACAGCTATCAAATGCAAATTTTGACACATGCTTAGTTAGAGCCACCCCAGTCAGTGTTGGTCTGTGCAAGTTCTTTCCATTTAAAGGCTTTTTTACTTTTTGATATATGATAGATTTTCTTGCTCAACTCTATATTTGGGATGCCTTTTTCCTCTCTATTTAAAATAACTGATGTGATCTTGCCTTACAGATGTTGTTGAAATGCTGATGGCTGGGGGTTTTTTTATATATATATAAATTTTTTGGGAAAAAAAAATGGATGGATTTCCTTAGAGCTAAGAAATGTCAATGTCTAGCACTTAATTGCTTTGCATCCAGTGTATGTGAAACAAGTCAAAGTGGCAAGTGAAAACAGCAAGCAGAAACCACTTTGCACTGATGTAAATAGCTACTTGAAGTAACGGAGAAGTAAAGCTTGCAAGGTCTAATTGGCCAGCCAAAAACCATATGATGTATAGATCAGTATAGATATTTCTTATATGACAAAAGCAACGCTGTGTTTAAATGTTTTTTGGAAAATTAGTAAGTCACATAAAACAAATGTCTTTCTTATTATACTCTGATAAAAAACCAAAATCTTAGTTATTTTCCTGCCTTCTCACTGCCTCTTGCACTAACACTAAAATATTTGCCTGTAACCCACTTTTATAACAATCACGTATAGTGGAATACTAAGTTCCCCCCACTGCCCCCCTCCTTGCTAAACCATGACAGTAGTCTGTATAAGCAAGCCCACAAAGGCCTTTTAAGTTCCATCTGATCCTAAAAAGATGCATCTCATTTAGCTGCTTTAAAAAAGAAGCACATCACTATCTGTGAAATTTACAAACTGCAAATAAAACATACAGAAGTCACATTCTCTAGATAAAAATCAACTAGCATGATGCATTCTATGTTCCATGGTTATCTACACTGTATTCATACTCAATAAAAGTAATATTATGAAGACCTAGTTATTTTTGTCAGTATCCTCTGTAGAATTAAAAAATGCAGCCCCAGCAGGATCCTTATTTTACACACAGGAAACTGAGCAACAGGAAGACAAAGCAAGTTTACCCAAAGTAGTCTAAGAGGATAGTATTAAACTAGATGGAGGCTGAAAACTTGGATTCTAGGCCCTTTCTCTACTCACTAGAAAGCATCAGCTAGGAAACAGAAGTCTTTCTGCAAGGAAACAATGTATCTTCCTTGCTGTTTGAGCCAGACCATGCTCCTGGCATTGCTTATCAATTTAAGAAAAGGTAAAGTACTGATAGTCTCCACACAAGCTTTATATCCCCTCATTGCACTCTATAACTTCAAGTAATTGCTTTTGCTGTCATAAAAGTAAACAGTCATACATTTACCAAAAATTCTTCAGTAAATGAAACTTCTCTTGGTCTGACAGTAACAGTACATCACTCACATTACTTTGAACCTTCCACACTTATTGCTTAAACAGCTACAAGTTCTTTAGTAACAGCTAAGCCTGTTCTTGATAGCATTAACTGTCATTATAGATAAAATTTTAACTTTTGATTTAATGCATTTAAAATAGGTTTCATATATTTTCATTTTCCTGTTCTACTTATAAAGCGCAATCTGTTTGGTATCTACAAAATCTTCTTTAAATTTAACATTATTAAGGCAAAGCCTGAAATGGGCAGAGAGCCCAACCATGGTTTTGTGGTTTGGCTTGAGTTCTAACAGAAAATAGTAATGAAATCTGAAGGAAAGGAAAATCCACCTATGCAAGTCAGGATCATTATGAAAATGGCTCTGAAGCTTTTCTGCCCTACACATTCACTTTCCCTATAGATGCAGTAAAAATAAGGTTCAGACCCCATTCTGTTCTCCCCAGCATGTATGACCATGAAATTGAACGACAGGGATGAAAGACTACAAGATACCCAAACGTCTCCGTTTTCTACGGTAGTGTTAGTAAAGAACAACCACTAATACAGGTCTACTGTATCAGTGCACAGACTCTTCTGAGTAAGGGAGGTACTGACTACATTTGCAAATGCAGATTATTTATTATGCCAGATTATTTCTTGTTCAATGACAATGACCACAGACTTCATATATAAAAAAAAAAAAACCAATCAAAACACCATAGAGCTCCCCTTCAAAGGGATAATTTTTCTTCCATTTTGCTGAAGTGCGAACTAGAAGAATCAGAGTCAGTCAATTAAAAAGCCACATAAATTACAGAGTTGTTTTTTGGTACCCTGGTGTGCAGCTTGACCACTACCAAGTAAGGTAAACACCATGAAAAGTTATAAATAAGTGACAAATTAAGGCCCGTAACTGCTTCTTGGTTGCAAAATAATGATGGAATTAGTTTACAAGCCCCTTGAGAATGATGGCTTGCTCACTGACATGAGAAAGGATTACACAATCTGACAGAATGATCTAGGCAAACAGATGAGGAGATAATACATACCAGGAAGAGCATTGAGAAAAGTTACACACATGAGATAAAGCCTTTGATCAGTTTAATCCTTTTTGCTCAAACACTTTTGGAAGGAGACATTCTCAATCTCTGTGTCAATATTCTGATATTTAAAAATAATTTTTTATGTTATTTATTACTTTTCAGATTCTGGAACATCTGGAGAGTAAAATTTCCCTGAATATTTTCTTTCTCTCTGTACCTCTGTTGTGTTAACTGGTTTTTATCTTTTCTAGCAATTTAAATTGTTGCTCTAAGTTTCTATCTTAATTCCAGAGCAATGACCAAGAAGTTCAACTACATTGGCAGAAATGTCCACAACTTCAATCACACAACAGTAAAATCTCTCTCAACACAGAATAAACACCACTTAATTTTGCTTTCGAAGTACTGCTTAATTAGCTATATTGTGAAGCAGTAGACAGCACATAATCAGAAACAGTGCACTATACACTCTTTATAATCATGTACAAAGTATACCAATTCTTTAAAATAGCCCTGCAGAGCCCAGAGAATGGTAACTGACTTAAAAAGATTAATGGGAACATTACACCATATGCCAAATTTAAAAGTCTCTATGAAAAGATTTTTGGTAAAGAACCACAAAAGCTGCATTACTTCTGATATGATTAAAATTTTACATTGATATACACTATTGCCTTTGTGTGGCCTAAATATTATAGTAAACATATAATCAAAATTGACCTTCTGAATCAGACCACAGTTGCTTCACGTCCAGAGCTCACGTTCTCATCCAGAACATCCAAGCCCTAAACAATTTCCAATTTTTTTTTTCTTTATTTATTATTAAGTACGAATACATATTTATAAATACCAGTATTATTTGTTGTAACAAACTTTTGGAAATATTAAGACCTAAAAAAATCCTGGCTACATCCTGTGCAAATACAGCTGCAAAACACAACTGTAATGCAAATATACTTCCAATTAAAGATCTCTGCTCCCATTTTAGCCAAATTAGGTGAGAAATTAAATATGAAAGACTGAAGACATAATTCCATTGTCTACTCATCTCCTTGAATCTGCAAAATAATTAATACAAAGGAAAATTAATTAACCTAACTTGTGACTCAAGCAAAGCTGCCAAAGGACTACATTGCTACTGCTTAAACAGACTAAAGCTACTGTGGCATTACCCTGCCACACAGCATCAAACATTAGAACTTTACTCTTTTACTGAGATGTAACATAGCATCAGTTCATTGTTCATGTACATTTATGACTACAGTAGGAGGCTGGAGTAGGGAGGAGAGGCAGAAAAGAACTGCAAGAGGTCAACACCATCATGGCTGGTTTACGCTCGCTAATGAAAATGTTTAATTTATTTCTAATATCACTGCTTTACAGAAATGATATCTTGACATGGCTGAACTTGTTTCTTGTCTGCATCTATTTTAGTAGATTTTTTACTTTGCAAGTAAATTGTTGCATAAACCAAGCACACTCCAAGCATTTTAAAAATCATACCATAAGCAGAGAATTCGTTTTTACCCAGAGCACTAAGCTGTTTATTAGAATTCGAAAGCTTTTGATAAATGATTATTTTGAGTTTGTTCTAACTACTTATTCTTATTTCAATTTAGAAGAAAGCTTTTCAGGATAAGGAGACTTCTAAGAATATTTTCTAAAGTTTGTGTGCTTCAAATAATCAACTTTTTTCCTTCCCCATGATAAATACAAGCATGAGACTGAAGAGAGACAGATGGAATATAAAATTGGATTTTCCAACTGTACAACCACATACACAACTTCCTCAAGCAATAACCTTAACATCAGAAAAGTCTTCACTCAGTTTGCTACCGATTTTTAAAAACTATGTATTTGCCAGTTTTAAGGCACTAAAGATGAAGAAAAGGAAAAAATATTCACAATACTATCATCACTCTTAAAATACTTTATTACACATCAACTGTAATACTTTGTTTCAGTAATTTTTTTCACATCATAGTGGTGAACATTTGTATTCGTTTTTAAAATAAATCAAGACAGAAATATCATCAGTCTAGGTGACAGTTCCTAGGAATAATCTATCAACAGAAAACCAAGAAACTATGTTACATCAATACTTAGACAGTAAGTCTGTGTGACCTGATCCAGGTGAACCTGCTTCTACAGGAGGGTTGGACTAGATGATCTCTAAGGTCTCCTCCAACCCCCACTATTCTACAATTCTATGATTCTATGAATTAAAAACTACTTTGGGTTGATTAAATTTGATTTACAGAAACAGTCAAGAAAACCTGGACAAACATTTATTAAATTATAAAGAAATGTCAATTAAAACAAAGATTTTCAGCTAGCCCACCTTTTTCTGATACTAGTTTTTAACAATAATCACTTTATTTCCTTTGCAATTCTAAATTTCAAACACAGATTGCTGAGGAACACTAGGACAGATGTTTTAATTTACCACTAAAATGAGACTGAATTAAAACCACAAATATCCTCATTACACAGCAAACATATTATATAGTACCTAGTACTATCATCCATTAAATACTTTTCCTCAAAATATTTTGGTTCTAGTGATACGCTTTTTCAGTGTAAACAATGTCACTAAAACTCTCCTGTTCGCTGTAAATTCACATCACGTATTAGGCCTGGAGATACATACAAGAGTAAAGGAACTTTCCACTACATGGAACCCAGAATGTATGTTCATTGGATCTGAGCTGAATCTCTTATAGGGTAATCAGTACTGCAAGTTGGTCACAAAAAAGTTAAAGTAGTAGGTTTTGGTTTTTTTTTTTTTTTAGTAGGTTTTTGCCATGGTTAGACTATAATCAACAAGAGATTAAATATCTCACTAAAAAGAAAGAATTTACTGCCATTGTCTTTAATCTCACTTGAACATCTTGAGTTCAAGATCAGCTCTTTACTTAAAATACAGTTTTGCGATTGTGTAAGTACTGAAATCACCCTCTAGAAATGAGCAATAAACCAGAGTTTGGGGTCCTTCTGTTTCTGTATTAGTGCTTTTAATATCTTTATATACTAGAATATATATTCTAGAAAGCCTGACAAGCCAGCTCACTGTAGAATTACAACTACTAAGTTTAGCTCTTCCATTTAGTGCTTCTGCTTCAAAACATAAAGTCATATTCCTAACATGACAGTCCAACTTTGGGTTAAAAAAACACAAGTTTTACTTTATTAGCCTGTTTTTAGCAAAAAGGCTTTTTTAAGTTGGCTAATTCCAGCCACTAGCAGAATCCTTAGCAGTAGATTTCATGGAACGTGAATTTTTTAACTTACCCTTGCTTTTGTTTTCTGCAGAAACTATTATTTCTGCTAATGCAGCACAGAGAAGCTCCAATCAAAATTGAGGCCTGTGTTTGCTAGACACTCTACAAAGCATACAGGAAGCCCTACAGACTTCCAAACATGGATGCACCCTCAGAAAGTCTGAAGATGATACAAAACTGAGAGGAGTGGCTGATACGCCAGAGGGTTGTGCTACCATCCAGAGGGACCTCAACAAGCTGGAGAAATGGGCTGATAGGAACTTCAGGCAGATCAACAAAGAGAAATGCGAGATTCTGCACCAAAGAGAAATTGCCTCTTGGAACAGTACATGCTGGAGGCCACCCAGCTGGAAGGCAGCTCTGCAGAAAAGGATGTGGGGGTCCTGGTGGACAAGAAGTTGAATGCAAGCCAGGAATGGGCCCTTGCAACAAAGAGGACAAACAATATGTTGTGCTGTATCAGGACAAATGTTACCATGTCACCAACGGAGATGATTCTTCCCCTCTACTCAGCATTTCTGAGGTCATACTTGGGAGTATTGGGTCCAGTCCTGGGCTCCCCAGTACAAGAGAGAGACAGCTACTTGAGAAAGTCTGGCAAAGGGCCACAAAGATGATCAAGTGACTGCAGCATTTCACATTTACAATTATTTAGACAATTACAATTATTTAGCCTGGAGAAGAGCAGGCTCAGGGGGAATCTCATCAACGTGGAAAAATACTCAAAGAGTGCAAAGGATGGGGTCAGGCTCTTTTCAGTGGTGCCCAGTGACAGGACAAGAAGCAATGGGCACAAACTGAAACAGAGGAGGTTCACTCTGAACACAAAGAAACATTTTTTTTCTTCAATCGTGACTGAGGATTGGCACAGATTGCCAAGAGGTGGTAGAGTCTGCATTCCTAGAGATATTCAAAAGCGATCTGGACTCGGACTTGGTCAACTGGCTGTAGGTGGGCTTGCCTAAGGATCACATGATCCCCAGATGTTCTTTCCCACCTCAAACATTCTGAGATTCTACAATTCTGTCATGCTTTTTTTTATCTTACAAACTCGATTCAATATAAATTATTTAAGGAATCATATGACTCATTAATTCCAGGTATAAATGCATGATTAGTAGTATCATCTCTCATAGTAATCCAAGAATAAAATTGATGCAATACCAAGAAGTTTATTCTTAATTTTAAAAGGTACAAATATCCGTTGTGATTTTTAGGTGATCATGTGAAGATCCCAGGTTACTGTGAGAAACAAGTGGTGGAAGTCTCAAAATATTTATTTATACTAAAAATCTGAGAGCAGGGGAAGAGTATAGAAGAATACCAGAGGAAAGTAAGAGCATACAACAAATTTTAACTATTATTTCTCTATGGAAACTTAATTATACCAAAAAGTCTCAGTTCACTTTGATTGTCACTACTATTATAAAACTCACTGCATGCCTGAGTACTCTCAATTATATTAATAGCTCAGTCTTTATCAGTATGTGTCATATGATGGACCTCTCAATTTCCAAAGTTTCTTACTTGCTTTAAACACTAGATTTAGTAAAGCACATTCTTAACTTTATAAAGCAAAACAGAATCATTTTCAGAAGTGACTGACTGTATAGATACTCAACTGGTTATGTATGTGTGTTATGCCTAGAACAATATGCTAGAAAGTCAGGACAGAAAGGTCCTGACTGGTATAGACACAGACAAATACTAAATCAGCTTTACAGACACAGATAGCTGCTCTAGAAGTGGGAGGAGTGAAATGTGAAACCTTCACAGCTAACAGTTTTATACTATGTTTGGCAAGGATAAAAATTCACTTCAAAGTCTTACAGAGGTGTTTTAACTATTTTAAGCTTAAACATCTCTTAAAAAAAAAAAGCTAGAAACCTACAAAATTCCTCCCTGTGCAAGAGTTTTGTAACGTAATAGTACCCTGAATACCTTGCCATACACTGCAGTCCATTGACTTTGTCTTGCAAGTTTGCTGTGGGAGAGGAAGTTTGGAAGTGTGGAGAGGCTCCTACTCAGCACATACTCTGTAACAGCTCAGTAAGAGTCTGCCCCTGTCAAGGCAATATTTAATCAGCAGTATCTGGAATGTAGTTCAGACTGCTGTGCTAGCAGAATTCACCCAAACATCTCACAGGAAGGAAGCAGACCATGACAAATATTTCTTTTTAGTGGCACTAAACAGAGATGAACAGCTGTTACAGTGAAGTACAAACCTGCCTACTATTTTCAGCAGGAGCGGGAGGATGGTCATTCTTTGAGCTGCGTGACCTCTCTGAAAGCAGAAGTTGTTGAACTGACTTGCTCTCTGCTGGTGTTTGGCCTAACTTTGGAGTCCACAAACCAGTTTAATGAAAGCTGCCCTTCTCTCTAGGCTGAAGGGTCTAACTGTTATGGATTCTATGAACTATGTGCCTTTCAGAGCCCAGAATATTAACGGTAAACTTTTCAACATAAAAGTGCAATAAACATGAATTTAAGGTAAACACTTATGGAGAAGATACTGTGGAGGATGTTCAGAGGACATAGAAAACCACTTAGTGAGGCACACATAAAGCCTTCCAGTAGCTGTGGGTGCTGAACCAGCTCTTTATCTGCCACGCTCCCACAGCCTCTTGTGCCAGAAAGAGTGAGGATGGCACTGACAGATGCAAAACACTACTCTTTTAATTTACCTTATGTTCTAAGGCATGGATTCCCTGACAGCCTGCTTGTAAAACTTGTCTGCTTACTGTAGCTCACGTGGAAAGTCTTTTCAGAAGACTGGTGTACACATGATCCTAACTATAGCAAGCAAATTCAGTGAGTGTTCAGAGAGATGCAGTGGCAATAAAATTCTCTTACTGAACCCAAGAAATTTCCAAGAAAGGGACAGTTGTATTAAAGGAATGACTAAAACTTTCAGAATCATTGAGATGTGTTAATATCTGGATTTCTCAAAGTTTAAAAAGCATGAAACCAGAACTGCATGCTACTATGTTTCATTTTAGGGCCTTAGAAATTATTTTACTCCATATAACAGCTTACTTTGAATACCATAGAGATTTTACAGTAAAAAATAGAAAATATAATAGTATGACATGAAGGAACATAACCACGTGTATTTTCAAAGTTTAGAATACGAAAGTTAATTCAATAGCAGCCTCAGATTAGGAGTTATGATTATTCAAAATAATAAAGCTTTACATTGGCAGAAGTTATACAATGAGACTAAAAACTTAGGTTCATGAAAAATAAATAAAACAACATATTTACATTTGAGATTTTAATTCTTTATCTTCAAATTCTAATGTTCTGGGGGTTTCTTTTTTATGTTTTTGATAGAAAATTTAAACTAAGATGTTTTATTCTTGTACAGACTTAGACTTCACACATGTTGACTATAAAAAATTTAAGGTGATCTGAAAGTGTTATATTTATTTCTGTAACACTCAAAAACAAATATCTAAGTAGGAACCTTATTTAAAATTATACAGTTTCCTTTGGAAAACACTTAGTTCTCTCTACAGACACATTACTCCTCCAAAAAGAAGTTTATCCATTTGCTTTAAAATTCTAAATGTGGTACAATAAATTTTACAACTACACATGTGCACACACAACTCCCACCATGAGCAAGCATGTTGATAAGTGCATGCATACAGAGATCTTAAGCAGACACACACCTGGCAACTGCCCAAGCATAAATGCTGAAAGTGCACACATATCTTACCAATATATCCAAATATTGGACAGAAATTAACATCTTATAAGTAAATAAAAACAGACAAACTCTGTAGAGGAGTAAAATCCCACAGTTACAGTAACTGACATATTAAAAATGATCACTAAATAAGACATATAGTGGAAGAGAAGTATCTCAGAAATTTGCATGCAAGTGTGCTTCCCCAAATTTAAAGTGAACTTTTCAGTATTTTGCTGACAAATATATGTCTTACTAACAAACTTAGAAATGTAAATAGCATCACTGAGGCTACAACCTTGCTATTTGTAATCTAATGGACTGCAATCACTTCTTTTTTTAGCAGGCATAAATACAGAAGCTCAAGTAACTAGTCCTCACTAACCATCTTTCCTTGCTAAGGGTTTATACACTTCCCTTCAGAACACAATGAGAAATGAGACTCCTGGGAGCAAAGATGGCAACACAGGACTGGTCAAGAACATCTTTTTGTGTTGTTTCAAATCAGAAATGTACACATGAACTTCAGACTTCTGAGTTCATTAGAGGCTTTTCAAAAAAACAAGCATGTCTTGCACATGAGAATACATCCTGAGCTTTGAAATGTCAGTCTTTCATTGTATTATATTTATAGTCCAGCAAATTTATACTCTGCTCTTCCGAGTGTAACAAAGTCCTGCAGCTTAAAAATCTGCACAGATAATGAGTTTTTAAGTATAGCCTTATAAGGACCACATTCACCTTCAACATGGACAGACAACTTACAATGAAGGACTTCTGGACAATATTATTATACTCATAGCTCTACCATCTTCAGCTGTACCTGAAAGTTATTCAAACTTTCCCTAACTCTACCCTTTCTTACATACGTCCAAATTTTATTAACAATGCTCTCTCTTGAAACACATCAAGATCGTGGGTTGCTCCCATCACTATTCCCTCTTCAAACCAGGGTGGGTGAAAGTCATGCTGCTGTCTCAAAGATCTTGCTCTGAACTTTAGTGAGAGCATCACAGGCTGGTTTTAGACTAAGCAGGTGTAATAGCCTGTGCCTACTGCAGGTAAAAGGCTTTTAGTTTCCTCAACTGAACTGTACACGGCTTTCTGTATAAAACATGCATATAAATTAGCAGACAAAATCAAGTAACCTTGCATCATGCCTTCTTCCCTTCAAAATGGAATTATATAGCTCAACAACTTTTATAGCGTAAAGACTGAATAGAAGTACTGCCTTAGCTACTTATCATCACCAGGAAACATTTTTCAGTGTATCTTCTCCCACACTAAATTTTCTGTGCTCCAACATCACTCATTTCTTGTAAGTCACACTACCCAAACTAAAGGTTGCCCAGATGATTTCCTCTCCAATCATTTGAAACCAAAGTCTAAATTTCTCTGTACGATACTTGAGCTTTACTCAGTGTTTTCAGTGCTACCATAAACCAACTGGATTGGTGTCTACTAAACACACTCAGTGAATCGTTGTTCACTGAAGATGGCATCAGATCTTCTCCCACCAGAAAAGAAAAAGGGGAGGGGATCTAAGGTTGGGGAAAAGGGACAGGAAATGAGTTATCAACAGACAACATCCTGTTATTTTTACTCACATGAATCTATGAGATACATACTCAGTAAGCTTCAAATTGAAACTACAGGCTATTAAAAAAAAATATTTTATTTCAGCTGATGCAACATTAAAATAGATACTACTTGAAAACAGTTATTTATACATAGCTATGACTGCTCCCTGTAAGAATCAAAGTAAAAAGCAGGAGATGAGCCTTTGCCAAACTTGTGAGGAAAGCAAATAATTTGTTTATCCCTTTTTCCTTCTCTTCTCTTTCTCTTTCTTCTAGTTCCTGGACTACTTGAGCAGAGAAGTTGAACCAGATGATCTCCAGAGGTTCCTTTTGTCCTCAGTTACATCAGTCCCAAGATCAGCATGTCAACAGGAAATCTGACAAGATTTAAAACTGAAGAATTATCTCTCCAACACTA